>MQRK01237150.1:105103-128167 GCA_001938485.1 Girardia tigrina | reverse complement strand
TACAATACCGACTGCCAGCCGATTACAAGACTGCAAGAGGACAATTTAAGTGCCCATTTCTGGGTTGTTACGCGTCCACCGTAACAGCCAACGGCATGTACGGCCATGGTACCAAGTTCAATGGTTGGTCGTTCGTTATTGGCAAGCCGACTTCTCAGAGGCCAAAGGCCACTGACCCCGTAGGAGGCCTATGGGGGGGCCCTTAAGGACTTTAGTTTGGGTGGACCCTCTAAAGAGCCTTAGGCTCAATACCATTACAGAGATAGGAGGCCCACATCGGAGAGACAAATCGTCATCTCAAAACCTAGATTAGCGAGCACTCGCAAATGAGTCGATCGAGTAAGGTTCTTGATCATTGGTTATATTGTAAGGATAGAAACTCATCCATTTCAAAAGATGAGTTTTCTGTTCTACAAAATTGTTTTGATTCACATTACGAACGACAGTTTTGTGAATCTCTACTAATAAGACACTACAACCCATCAATTAATATTCAGAATGGGCAAAGTAAGGTTATTTCAATACTTAAAATTTTTAATTAAGATATTTTTTGTCATTATTACTCAATAATACTTTAATAAATTATAATAATCACTGAAAATTTTTCCATTTAAACTTAATATACCTTTTAAAATCATATTATTAAAGACAATTCATATATTCAACTATTTAAATATTAAAATACTAAATTTCAAAATATTGCTGATAATGATGTATGAAAACATCGAAATGTGCCCAATAATTATATAAAAGAAGCTTTGATCAAATTATATATAATATAAATATATTTATAAATATATTTTTTTCAAATCATAATTATTGAAAGAAAAACAAAAAAATCAGTATTTATACAAAACAGAAGTATTCTTGTTGAACCATTTGAATTTTTTTAATGTTACAAAAATATTTAATTCAAAGTGGGAAAATATTTTATTCCAAGAGGGAAATTCCTCATTTTGAGAGACCATCAACCGATTTTCTAATTGGTTTGCTTTGTCAGTTCTTTAATGTATCAATTATTTTTAGTTTTCAGAAATTATTGTTTAAAATATGCAAGTAAAAATATTTTAGGAAATATAAATTCGTTTTGAAAATATAATAATTAAATGAATATATTTTTTATTAAAATTAATCTATTAGTTTTTTGGTTTTAAATTGTATCATATTAAAAAAAGACATACAAGGCATATAATATATAATTGATTATTTTATAATTTATATATTATCCTAATAAAAAGTTTTTTTAAGAATTATTAATAAATATATAAAGTCTGACTTTTGTTTTCCTTTGACAAAACAAGCAGAATAATATTTTTTTTAATATATAAAAATGTTTATTTGTAAATTAATTTTTTCCATAACGATGAATATTATTATTAAAAGTAACAACATAATATTAATTATTTGGATTATTGAAGTTTTAACATATAGAATATGATAAATTAAATAAAAAATAAATACCTCAATGTCCATTGAGACGCTCTTCAAAAATACGAAATCATATTTCATCGACAAATATAGACGACAAAATCATCATTAATTCTTATAAAATTTTATTTTAACATATTTTTTTTATTTAAAACAATTTTTTTCTGTGATAAATATTAAAAAATTCCATGTTTCCAAATTAATATTTTCTGTTATTGAAATATTAAATAAATTATATCTTAAAAATATTTCTGTATTAATAATTTGAATGCAATTTTTGATAATTATTTGATAAAAGAATATTTTATTTTTAACAATATTTTTATTATTATTTTATTATTTATAATATTATTTATTAAGGAATGTAAAAAATAATGACAATTTATATTCTATATTAAAAACTGAACGCCATTTTTTAAAATATATTTTTGTAATTAATTTCGGCGGATTACCCGCCATCTTTAGATTAAATTAACACTGGCTTCATATAATCACTGTATTTTGCAAATGTTACTTCCTCCGATTGCTTTAAGAAGGGTATTTCTGGTTTAAATCCAAATAATATCTCAAAAGGAGTAAAACCGGTTGTCTTCTGTATCGAGTTTCGGATCCCAAATTCAACGAAAGGTTGTTTCGGACCAGTCTTGATGTTTTCCTTCTTCCATCATTGCTCCAATCATTGGTTTGACACTGCTAAATAATCGTTCTATTAATCCATCACCTTGAGGGTAATAGGGTGAGGAAAATGATTTCTTTATGTTCAATAGTTTGCATAAATCTGGGATTATTGCTGATTTAAAGTTCGATCCACAGTCACTATGAATTTGTTGGGGTATTTCAAATTTTGAAATCCAATGAATCCATATTGCTTTTGATATTGCTGCTGCTGAAAGAAATTCCATTGGAACAAGACAGATATAATTCGAGTAATAATCTATTATTCCTAATATAAATCGGTAGCCGTCTTTTGTTTCTTTAAATGGTTCCGTAATATACATACCGAGCAATTCAAACGGTCCATTGGTTTTCCGTTTCTGTAAAGGTGCTCGAAATCTTCCATTTACATCTTTATATCTAGCACATATATTGCATTTACTAATAATTTCTCGAACATCGTCATGCAAATTTTGCCATTAATAGTCACTTGACATTGCCGTTGCGGTCTTCTCGATTCCAACGTGTCCGAGCAATTCATGCGTTGCTTTCATCAGCTGTTCCTGTGCTTCTCTTGGTACGATGAAGGGATATTTATCATTCTTCAGTAAGTATAGTACATCACCTCTTATGCTGATATTTTCTCGTATATTCCACAAATGCTTAATGTCTTTCGATCCAGTTTGGATGATTTCCGGTATCAATGTTTCATCTTTCCGAGGAAGTAGCTGCTTAATAATATTAATTTCGTTATCTTCGACTTCTGTAATTTGCACAAAATTCTCTCTGATTCATTCTCCGTTATCGACTCTTCTAAATTTCATTCTTTGTCACTTAATACCTTGTTTTTTCGTTTTTTCTTTGGATCCCCGTGTGGTAATAAACATTGTTCACATGGTGGTAATCTTGTCACAGCGTCTGCATTCGTATGTTCTTTACCTTTCCTGAATGTGACAGTCATGATGTATATCTCTACTTCTGCTTTCCAGAGACAATATTGAGAGGTTTTTGCAGATCTCCAACCATTTTAACGCTTGGTGATCGGTACGAACTTCGAATTCGACTCCTAAAAGATAATGTTTAAATTTCAAAACAAATACATAGATTGCCAGTAGTTCTTTATGAGTTATACAGTACAATCTTTGACTTTTCGTAAGGTTTTTAGACACATAAGTAATGACATGCTCTTTTCCATCCTGAATTTGTGATAACACGGCACCTATACTATTATGAGAAGCATCTGTGTTCAAGATGTATTTACCATTTGGACAAGGAAGTTTCAATACTGGTGGGGACATTAGTGCCGTTTTAAGTCTCGTAAACCCTGCAATTTTATCTTCCGTCCATCCGAGATCACAGGCTTTTCTCAGCATTGCCTATAGTGGCTCGGCTATTGTCGCAAAATCTTTTTTAAAATTCCGATAATAATTACAAAGACCTAAAAATTCTTGCAGCTCTTTCTTACAATTTGGTAAATTTCATTTATGAATAGATTCTATTTTATCGGGATCTGTCCTGATTCCAGCCTTACTGATAATATAGCCCAAATATTTGACTTCTCGTTGCAAGAATTTACATTTTGTTTGTGATAATTTTAGCCCAGCTTCTTCTATCCGTTGTAAAATTTTAATCAATCTTTCATTGTGTTCTTTAACTGTCTTTCCATATATTAAAACATCATCTAAATAAATAACACAACTCAACCAGTTTTCTACTTTAAGAATTCTGTTCATCATCCTCTGAAATGTGACCGGGGCGGCACATAAACCGAACGGCATTTGAGTAAATTCAAATTGTTCATATCTTGTACTAAATGCAGTTTTCTCGATATTTACATCTCTGACCGGTACTTGATGATACCCACTGCTTAATTCTAATACAGTGAAATAATCTGCATTCCCAACGGTGTGAAAAGTTCATTTGTTGACGGAATCACAAATATTGATCTCGTTGTCTTGCCATTCAATTCCTAATAATCCACGCATAACCTAATACCACAATCTTTTTTCTGTACCACCACTATTGGAAAGTTTCATGGCGATTCACTAGGTCTGATAACTCCTGCTTTTAACATTTCATCAATCGCCTGATTTACATTATTTTCTAAACCTTGTGGTATCCGCCTTGGTTTAAATGTAATCGATCTGCAATCACCGGTATCGATTGTATGTTCGATGACGTTAGTTATACCTAGATCAAATTTATTCGTACTGAATACGTTAACTCGTTTTTTCAAAATTTCTTCCAGAGATCCTATTATTTCTTCATTCTCCGTGCATCGTGTTTTTTCAATTATTGATTTTACGATGTCTTTTCTCTGAATTTCGTCTTGAATATTTTGTATCATATTCCTTTTGTCAAAAGCTTCGATCTCCGTTAACTTTTCTATGTGACCCATTCGCATCCCAGTATGTATTTTCTTTACCCCCCTTCATCCATTAATATTCTTATCCGCAATATTCCGTCTACGACTTCTACCAGACCATCACCGATCAAAAGTTCTCGTTTCGATAAATTCTGTTTTTCTCCAAATAATAAAAAGGAAGCATTTACCTTGTTTTGAGGCACATTTTTCTCATCCACCGCCATTCCTTGCACCATATATTCACCATCTCCTTCTAAGCAAACATTATTCGCTAGTATGACATCAAAAAATTCTTCGAGTCTTTCTCTGTAGTAATCCACATTACGGCTCACTAACGCGGATAACGTTAGTTTATAGCCGATGGTGTTATGATCCTAGAAATAAATGGTACCTCGATATTATTAATGAAAATCGCATTTTTATTCGGATTTACACAAATGTTTTCGTGCTTCATACTTCTAATGCCGATAAACACATATGGAAATATACCTCTCATTACACTAAATACGTCTTTCGTTTTTGTTAGTCATATAGTCACTTCCAATTTTATTTTACCAATGACTTTTTCAATGTTTCCATTTGCGCACTTAATCATAGACTTACTAGGATAAATTTCCAAATTAGGGTTATCATTTTTTATTTTTTCCCAGTATTCTTCACTAATTACATTCAAATCGCTCTAGTATCAAATAAAACATTTACCTTCTTTTCAAGTATCTCGCAATTAACGATCGGCTTTGTTGCGTGCTTTTTCATTTTTTGAGATAGAAATTAAGGTTTGTTCGTACTTGTTCACTGCATATTTCGTTTTACAACCGTGACCGATAATAAACTCCACATGATTATTCAATAATTTTTCTGCTTTATAATCCTTCATAATTTTTTTGTCTTCTCTTTGTTCCATCCTTTGACTTTATTATATGAAGGGTAGTTCTTAATTTTATCTACCATGTTTAGTTCGTTAATCTCGTCACCTAATTCATTCAGATCGTTGACTGTCTCTATTTCGGATTCATTTACCCCTCCGGCGTCTACTTAAAATTCCTCAAAATGTCTTAAATATTTTTTTTGGCAAAATCTATTCAAATAGTTGTCATTGCAAGTAAAACAGCACCTCTTCTTACATTCTCTTGCAAAATGTCCAACGTCTTGACAATGAAAACATTTCTGTTGGATTCCTTTGGTTTGATGTGGTGGCTCTTTGCCATCACACAAACCTACTGCTGCAATTCGAATTCGCTTCGAAAAAGAATTAATATCTTCAGAAGTACTTTGTTTGATTGTGAAAAGCTGAGCGATAATGTCCACATTTGATGTTTTCTTTTCAAATAATTTCTTTAGAATTATCGATAAACTTTCGATTGTTTCTTTTTCTCCCTCAAATTCGGCCAACGCTGGTGCTTCAATAATCAATTCTGGATCCAAATATTTGTAAAAAATTGCAATTTTTCTATCCTCAGAAATTTTCATTTCCCGAAAAAGATCCACAAATTCTCTAAACGATCTGATATGATCGACAATGTCCGGATCGTTTCTGGAAAATATTCTCAATCGAGTTTCCATATCTCGTAGAAGAAAATCTTCGAGAAATCCTGTTCTTGACGCCATGTTATATTATAAATAATTAATGAGAATAGAATCGATCAATAATAAATATATTTTAAAAAATAACACACTTTTTCGATATTACTAAAACAACTTATTTTAATTATCTCACAATATTGTTGCAATATATTTCGGTTTTTTTCCACAGTCTTTAGGCTTAAAAGAACAAAGATTTTGCTCTCTCTTAACCTTCTTGTGTAAGAACAAATTAGAAGAGCGATTTATTTGGACATAAATTACGAATTATGTTATTAAATAAATAACTGTCTCACATTCAACTCAATAATTTTTAAAATTACTGTACAATATTGTACTTTTTGCATCCGATCTTCAAACTTTTATATGACCAGCAATATTTTTACCATTACAAAATCTTGAAATTAATTCTGTGGTCTGTAAGTTAGGAGTTAAATAAAATTTTCAAAGTGCTAAACTATCTCTACTCGAATGAGTATACTCAGCAACTCTAGTACGAAGATGACGATTTGATTCTTATGTGTAAAAACATGATATCTAACCCTTAGTAGCCTGATTTACGAAAGTGATTTATTTTTAATATTACTGTGTTTGCTTGAGGGTCTAGATGAAGGGAAAAATAGCTAAAAAAATCACAATATTTATTTTACATATTTATTTAGAAAAAAACAGGTATCAATTTTGATACATTAACGCCATAAAGGACGTTTAAAAGATTGATATAAAAATTGAAACTCTAGGTTATTAAGGGTTAAATTGATAAAAAATTAACGTTAATGATCAATGTAATAAAATATCAATAGAAATTATTTTTTTAATTAAAAAGGAAAAATAATTGATTTATCTCTTTCTATGTATAAAAAGTTTTATCAAAACAATTTATTAAACTTTATTAATTAATTTTTATTTTTTTTTATTATATTTTTCAATAGTATTTCATTTGATATTTAAATATTTTTTTATATTTGTGATGTTGGCACTAATCAATAAATTACTTATTAACTGAATATAACCTATATAATATTGTTTTAATAATAATCTGTTATTAATAATAAAAAATATTATTTAATTCTTTATATTTATTTAATTTTTAGAATGAATAAAATGGAATATATAAGAGATTATAAATTTTTATATTTGGTTGTTTCGAAAAAATTAAAATTTGGTAGCAAATATTTTAATAATTATAATTCCAACTGATTTTACCTCAAATATCGAAATAATTTAATAATTCAAATATTTAAATTAAAATAATATAAAAATTCTTTAATAAAATTCATTCGCAATTATTGTTTTTCAATAAAAAAATATTAAATTTTTTAAGTAAACATAAATTAAGAAATTTTAATTAATTTTTTTATTCAAAATAAAAATTAAAATCAAAAAATTAAATAAAATCAATATTAATAAAAAAAATAATTATTTATAAAAATAAAATTAAAACACATGTTATTTATAATTAAATTAATTTATTAAAAAAATTAAAAAAAAATAATTTACAAAAGTCAGGAATAAATTTTCTGAATAGAAATAACGTTTCAATGTTTTTTTGTTTTAATTATTAACATTGAAAGTTGGCGCCTAAAATACAAAGAAATGTTTTTTCCAAAATATTATTTTCTTGTTTTTCTGTATTCATATAAGTTAAAACAACAATTCTCAAAAGTCTCTTAAAAAGATTTAAAATTGTTTTTTTCATTTTGTCTTCATTATTGTCTTTTAATCTAATCTAATTTTAATGTATAAAAAATTGAATGAATTGTTTTCAATTTGAATGGTTTGTTTTTAGTTAAAAAAATTAAATTGTTTAAATGAATTGAAGTTTGTTATAATGAACTCAAAAGATTTTTCAATTTAAACCTTTCACAATAAGAAAAGAAAAGAAAATTAAAAACAAATCTCTGGTAAAAATAAAAAAAATATATTTGACTATTTTATTTATTTATTATTAAAAAAATTTTCGTTATAAATATAAAAAAAATATTTAAAAAAGCGTAATTGAATAAAACAACTGATCTTATTGACAAATTTGTCATAAAATTGAGCTTAATTTGACGAATTTTATTTTTATAATATACAACCAGATTTTATAATAATTTGATTTATTATTAATAATTTTAATCCATTATATTTCTTTTGTATTATAAAACAAATGAAAATTTAATAATTATTAACACTATATTTTGTCATTAAAATTTATTTGTTTTAATTTAAGTCTAGATTTCCATTAATTTAGAAATAAAATGACTTTTCAAGAAGAAGAATGAAGAATTTGTACAAATATTAATTTAAATTAAAATAATAAGAGATTTTACCTTTGAAAAATTACATTATTATTAATAAATAATATTACAATGACATTAAATCAAAATTGAAAATTTTTTTATTATTAATTATTATTATTTATTATTATTATTATTTATAAAAGAAAATGAGTAATGAGTTTAATTCTACAATTTAATTTTTACTTTTTTTATTATTTAATTTTTTTAAAAATCAATAAACTTTTTTCTCATTATTTACTAAAGTTTTAATAAAATATATAATAAATAAACGAAAATATCTTTGTTATTTACAAAAATGTTTTCGAGATGATAATATTTATAAGAAAGAATAAGACGTGAAGGTTTCGGGATGTTTCTTCGTAGTCTTTGACAAATTTTTGGCTATAAAAAAAGGATAGATATTAAACAATCAAATGTTGAACGTTTTTCAAAAACTTTGACAAAACTTGTTTTAGATTTTATGATATTGAATTTTACAGTTTATCTAATAAAATAATTAAACGTTTATAAAATATAATTATTAAAAATTTCATAATTTTTATATTATTCTAACAATAAACATAAATTTAACATAAAATTTACATATTAATTTATTATACTTTTTAGAATATTTTTTAAATTCATTTTCAATGATAGCAATATGAATACTAAAATATTTCCGGGAACCGGAAAACTAAATAAAATCGTCTTTCAATATAACTTTTAGGGTTTCTTTACTCAATTGAGTCTTCTCATAACTTAAACTTTATTGAATTCCAAGAAAACTCGTTGTATGGAATTATTTATCCTGGCAAACATTAATGCCTATTCAATTAGTTCTTAATATTTTAATCCTTATGGAATTGTTTTTAAAATGAATGAATATTTTAATTCACTTTGTATCACTTTGGTTTTTGCTCTTTCTGTGACTAAATTCAAAAACCATCAACATTCCTTTCAAAACGAACCCTTATCAAATAATTCTTCTTATTTATGACTAAAATTCATTTCCTATAATTCATTAGGATAAGGAAAATTAGATCTTACCAAGCTTAAGGTAAATCACATCTAAATTTTTAACCGAAACATTATATAGAAAAATATTTTTTATGTTTTTCTGAAATTAAAATACTGCTTAATAAATAATGCAATTGAATAAAATATCAAGTAAAACATAATAGTTAATAGGGCTTATACTAGTGATAATGGAAGTCCATATTAAATTTTAACTTATTTAACAATCTAATATTAAATGAATTGTGTGCTATCGAAAGTAAATGGTGTATTTAATATTTGGATGACCTGTTACATTGGTAACCTGTGTTAAGTCAGTCGGACATAACTCCACGTGGTGTCCCTGAAAAAATAGAGTCCTCATCTCTAGGCTAAAGTGTTCGAAACTTGCCTTGTCAAAATGAGTGAACCGAAATTATCACATGGAATTTGTTTTATAAATGCTGATTTCTCTGTTTAGTCTGTTATTAAGCATAAGTCGGATGAACTCGCAATGCAAATGGATTACATGCCGGTAATGTGATCAAAATTCGTCGGCGAGAGTGCTCAGTTACACGAATTTTCAGTTCCCGCTAATCCAGGAAATCCGACAAATGAATAGTGATCCGGTCGGATGCGTCACAGAAAAAAATAGAAAATAAATTTGTAGATTTTTACAGTGCCACTAAAATCAACGGATTTGGACTTGTCCAGAATACTTAAGTGTTGAATAGGAACAATAGAATTATATTATTTCGACATATTATGTCACATCATGTTCTGTTGTTGGCAATTATCAATTAATTCTTTGACTTCTTTTTTAAAGTTGTACAATGAAGAACTAAATTCATTCATCCTTTCTCTTGGCGATATTGCAAAAGAGTTTGTTCTTCAGGAGTCTCCAACTCAAGAGTTTCCTGGACAAAACAATGATGTTAATTGCGGTTCAATTATATTTGTCTATGTAATATGGATCAGCTACCCAGGCTCGAACACAGACCTTAATGCTACATATATCCGCAAGATTGTTCACTTGCTGGGTAACTGCACTTTCTCTGCTGATGTGGGTGATGGTTCTGTGTCCAATGCTCTCCTCCCTTTTCTTCTCCAATAACCATGTTGATGCATTTGCAGAAGCCTCAATAAATTGCAAATATTTCTTTGTCTTCCTTGCTGATCTATCCAGTTTGGAATAGAGATAGAGATTTTATCTTAAAACACATCAATCTATGTGATATTGCCAACAAAACGAAGATTGCCTTTCCTCTTTTCTTCCGCTAATGCCGTTGGATTGTTGTGACTTGTGATCTCATTTTGTCCACAATCTCTCTGTGGGACCCCATTGGACTGCAAGTTTTTTCCATGTATGAATCTCTTATACTAGCATTCTGCAATTTCTGCGAAAATTTCTGTATGGCTGATCTTCTTTATGTTGACTCCCCTCTAATATGTTAACTTCCAGAAAACATGTTGAGAGTAGACCACTGTGGGTATGATAACTTTCTCTGGTATTTCCTTTGATAATAGTATCAACTTGAAGGCTATCTGTACCTTTGCTATGAAATTTGTCCTTCGCTCTTGAAATGAAAGCAAAATCTCTGCATATCCGTTCACTAGTTCCAGCTGTGTGTCTGCTCGCATTGTTCTTGCCTTTTCCTTTGTGAATGATCATGCTAATGATGGTTTGGATCAAATGCATTCTGCTTTCTGTTGTCCCATTTATAGTATTCGGCCTGCGAATACCCGCACTCCATGTCTTGGTTACTCTGAAGTCAGTCTCAATAGACTTGACCATGAAAGAATTCAGAAGACATGGCAAAGCTGTTATGGCAATAATACGACCGCGCGTAAATGCCTCTGCAAAACCCTCACCGGCAGATTTTACTGTTTCTGTTAGACAACACAACCGTCCCACCACGTTTATACCTGATGTCTTTGATTGTCCAACTAATACTGGTCTTTTTTTGCTTCCGCCATCCGACTAATGTTGAAATTATTCCCTGTCTCCGAAAAAACGACAAGTCCTCCCCTGGCCAAAGTGGAATATGCTGACCCTGAAGGAGTTATTTGTGAGAAAAATTTTGCAAGGATTCTTGAAACCAACAATGTACCCTCCGATTGGAAATCATTTAACACTCTTATGATTCTTAAGTCAGGAAAAGGAGAGCATCATCTTTCCTCTTCATGGCGTGGTATTGCACTTCAAGAAAGTCTTTATAAACTTCTCACTACTCTACTTTGTTTGCAAATGAAGGCTTGTATCAAAGTAAAGTAGTTTCTTTATACCAATCATTATACCCATGAGAAAAAGAATGCACTCCACCTTGCATTCATGGACATTGCTGTTCATTACATTCTTTGTGTTCTTGATAAGATGGGCCTCCTTCCGTAATCTATTGGAATCATTAAGAAACTATATCGTGACTGTCTCACCAGGATAGTATCTGAAGGTTAAGCCACGGACCGTTTAGCAATCACAGCTGGAGTTAGACAGGGGTGCCCCCTGTCAATGCTCTTGTTTAATATAGGTATAAATCCGATCATTAACAAACTTGACTCTATCCGTCTCGTGTCCCAGTTAAGGTTGGTACCCCCACCATTTCCAATATGGCTTATGCCGATGATCTTAAGCTCTTTGACCTCTCCGAATTTTTCTTACTACCCTTGCGAACTGTGCCTCCAAATACATTAAAGCTAACAGTATGGAATTCAGACGGTCTAAATGCACATATATGGATTTTTCATATAAAGCTGACAATATGATCTTCTTATATTTTTTCAACCGTTTCCCCACTTGAAGGCTGATAAAGGGTATGTTTATTTAGGTTGTTTCATCTCTCGTCTTCTCCGTCAGACACCTGAGCAAGTACTTACAGATGTTCTCGCTGACTTGATCATTCTGAAAAATTCTGTCCTCTCTCCCTCTCAGAAAATTTAGCAATACCTATATTCCATTTTCCGATATAACAGCTTGAAAAACTGATTGGGAAATCGTTGTATTTAAAGAGCGCAAAGAGTTTCTGAACCTTCCTCACTATGCTTCGAACTCTTATCTTTACACAGAAAAACAACATGGGGATGTCGGATTAACATCAGTCTTTGATGAATATGTGGTGCAATCAGTTACACACAGCTTCAATCTTCTTAACTCTTCTGATAACTTTGTGAAGGATGCTGTATGGATAACCCTAAAATATGCATCACATTAAATTTCTAAAGCTGAGATCTTTGAATGAATTAATAATGGATTTGCACCGGGTACATGTAAGCACTGGTGGAAAAAAATTCAGCATGTAATCTTTGCCACGAAGGGTCTTGACATTACTATTCGCTTCGGTGATGACTTTCTTTACACTTGTATCACAATTAGACTTTCTAATGCTGACTATCAAATCTCTTCCACCATCTGGGCGTCTGAAAAGGATAAAGTTGTTGTGTTTTTGAGAAAGTGTCTTTCCCTCCATTATCTCCATACATGGACTGAGCAGAAGAGTACGGGTAGGTCGGCATCTACCCTCTCGTAACTAAAAGTAAGTAATAATAGTAAAGTAAGTAATAAAAGTAAGTAATAAAAGAAAGTAAGTAATAATTAAAAGTAAGATAAAATTAATAACCTAAATCATTAAAATAGTAATTAACTTAAATAAAGAAAGGAGAGAACCAATACATCGAGTTATTAATGATCAAAAAGAAGTATTTGATCATTTTGTTTAAATAAAATTCTTCGGTTGTGTTATTGCTGTGAAATCGATTGAGTGTATTTTTATCGATTTGGGACTGATATACAATAGTTCATTTTGGTTCAATATTTGAAATATTGGTTTTCTGTTTCGTCTTTTCCTGTCGGATCGTTTTTTAATTCCACTTTTTTATTATTTTTAATTATAGAATTTATTTGAATTGATTTTGTGATTATTAATCATGAAATCCTGAAATAATTGTAAATTATGTAATTGAGTATGTGTGTAGCTTTGTGTGTGTGTAAAATAATGAATGGTAAACTATGATATGTGTGATATGTGATATGTAAATATTAATATGATGGGATAGTATATGTATGTTTTTATGTAGGCTTGTGTGTGAATGTAATTGTTTTGAATGCCATTGGATGAGGTGTGTGAGATCGGGTTAGGAAAACATGTCACAATAAAATTGTATTTTCAGACGCCTAATTGTATTTCGTCACAATAACAATTTTTTTGAAATAATAAAAAATTTTTTAGAAAAATAAATCTCTCCCTCACGTTTTTAAAAAAAGAAGTCTTTCGAATTTATTTTTAAAAATTATTCAATTAATTAATTTAATTATTCATGCATTTTCAATTTCAGTGTGCAATGTAAAAATAGAATGAGGTGTAAAAGAGTGTTCCAATTACAACTACAATAAATCTTGGTCCTTATTGGTGAACAACTGTAGTAATCGATTTTCACAATCTTCTATTGATCCCAATTTCTTATCACTAAGGAAATTTTTTAATGCAAGAGAAAGGTGATAATCACTTGGTGCCAGGTCCTGATTATATGGCGGATTCATTAAAACTTCCCAACCAAGTTCCCTGAGTGTCTGAAGAGTCACTACAAACGTATCTGGTCTGGCGTTGTCGTGATGGAACACAAAACCTCTTCTGTTGACCAATTCTGGTCGAATTTCTGAAACTTAATAAGGTTTCCCAACAAATGTTTATAAATGAAACAAATTCTAATTAGTAAAAACAGAAAAAATATGTCTTTCAGTACTTTTTTTTGTTCTATTTCTAGTAAAAAAGACAAAAAAATCTTTTTGAAATATTTGATATAAAATTCGAACGGGCGCTCAAATATATTTATTAAAAACATAAATTGTTTACATTCAACACAATAAACATCATGAAATTATTTATTATTATCGAAAAAAATGAATTTTGTTTTCTGATTGATATTAATTTTTATTTTCAAGAATAATAATTAAATAAAATTATTAATAATGTTAGAAAATTCGTCAAAAAATCTGTCAAATGAAACCAAAATTGACTTCATTTTTGATTTGTCCTCAAAATAAATTATTTTTTGTTATTTTAAATTATATTAATTATTTTTATCGTATGTAAATCGTTTGTTTTACAAAAATTAATTGATATGACTTATATTTAAGTCATCATAATCGAAAAGAAAAAAAAACAAAAACGCCATTTATCAATAATTTTATTTAATAAAAATAGTTTCGCATTTACAGGATAAGAAAATGTATTTTGTTATAATAATCCATTATCATTTAAGTCAATTTCAGCGAATATTCGAAAAATGCTACTGGAAACCATTTAATACCATAGCGTTAATCGTTTTCTCTTTCTGAAAGGAAAAAATAGAAAAGAGGTTCTTACAGAACTGAATGATGTTTACCAGCAAGAGTGAAAATTCACAGAAACAATGTATCGTTGGTTCAATTACTCTCAGAGTGGTAGAACCTCTGTAGTGGACAAAGAAAGATCTGGAAGACCCTCAGAAATCTATTAAAAAGTAACGCAAACGCTACAGATAATCTTGTAAAAGGAGAGATGAATAAGGACGAGAGAGCTCATAATCCATCTAAATGTGAGCAAAGACATCTTCATACTCTCCTCCATGAAAGTATTAGTCTAAAACTATTTTCCCGTTTTCTGACACGCTTCTTAACGAAGGAAATGCGATAACGACGTTTGGAATACTGCGTGAAAAATCTGCAGATGATGATCAATGTTGGAGACCGTGTGATTGATAATATCATCACTGTGGACGATCATCGTGCAGCAAACAAGGAAGGTACGAAGCAATAGCAGAATGTGTGATCTCTATGTTTCACACGATAATGCTCCCATGCACACCAGAAGCGTTTCCATGGCCACAATTGATCATTGCAGGATCAATTTTCTCTTCCATCTACCATACAGCTTCAATTCGGCTACCTCCGATTTTTCCTGTTTAAACATCTTAAAAAGCATCAACGGGGCCATGTGATTGCCAAAAAAACATATTTGAGAGCCACCGCGGAGAGTTTTCTGGGAGAAAAGAATCCAGAATTTATCAAAGAATTCTCAACTTCGTTATTTGCTGGGAAATTGTTTCAATGCACAAGGAAATTATTTTGAGAAATGATTCTTGTTCTAAAAGTGTTCTCAAAGTGTTGTGTTGATATCATAAGTAGTTTTATATAAATCTTATTGGGCGCACTATGTAATTATATAAAAATCTAGATTTATTTTATCTATACAAAAACGGTTTAATTTTTCCTCATATTATTCAATCCTAACACTACCTAATAGTAAGAAGGTGCAAAGTTGTAATAATTAGGGGACAATTTTTTAAGTGATAAATATAGTTTTGCTTTATATAATATTGTACAAAGAAGTATGATATTTTTATATCAAAGAAGGAAATTAAAACTTTTAACCATCAATAAATCTTTTAATTGTATCACTTTTGCTACATATAATTTTATATAAAACATAAATCTAACCGAAAATCAAAGATATGTTATTATTTATTTATCAATACAATTAATATATTAATTTTAAAAATCGATCGTACTATGTATAAAATTAAAAAATTAAAAAATTAAAAAATAAATTTAATTTTATGAATAAATAATAGTTGTTCTTTCTTATCATAATTAAAAATTAATTTAAAATCTCCATTCCATATATTTAATAAATAATTAAATAAATTAAAATAACGATCTAAAGAAACTGATGAAACGATTAAAAAATTACATTAATTAATCATATAATTAAATATAATTAATTATCGTAAATCGATATGAGTCTGCTTGATAAATTATTTATTAATTCTCCTGCGTCAAACGGGAGATTCTTTTAGGACTACGACAAGTAAGTGAAATATTTTTTTTATTAAACTGCAAGCAAAAAAACTGTAATTTAATAATTTAGAATTGTTTGGGGAAATGACACAAATGTTTACTTATAGATGAGAAACAAATAATAAAAAATTCGCAAAACTCTGTTTTGATATAAATTTACTGTTTTTTTTTCTTATTGACAGAAAAAAATGAAACGTGGTCAGAAAAAAAAGATTAATGGAAAATTAAATGTTACATTTCAACTAGTCAAACAATTCTGTCTGTTGGTAAATACAAAAAAATCAGAACATTTTTAAAACAATGTTGCATTCATAGTTTGCTTGCATTAAAACAAAATAAAACAAAACAAAACCGCTATAACTATGAAACTTTACAAATTTTTTATATGTTTTTTCTTTAAAAATAAAATCTTTTAATAAAAACATAGGGACATTTATAAACGATAAAAATTATTTAATTAACAATGTCATTCAAGTTTTTGACAGATATATTTTGCAATTAACACCAGTATGAAATTTGTACAACAAATACAAATAGTCATAATTTGACAATGACTTAACATTTTGTTGCTCAGTTTCTTTTGTGAGATATCTACATATCGTGGCTATTGAACATTTCAATAAAAATTATTTAAATATATTGGTAACTTGTTTTAATAATCAGTATATTAAGTAATGGAAAAGCATAAATTATGAAGTACGAGTTCCTTCCTGAAACATCAGTATCAGAAACGTTCCAAAATATCCATGGTGTATTCGGATACAATGCTTCTACTCAACAGATAGTCTAAAATCGGTTCAGGATATATGTGAAATTTATTTTAACCTTAATAATATGTTTTGGCGTAGCCCAACGAACGCAAGTAGGCAATGGAGGATTGAAGGTAACTGTGTTGTTGGATTTCTCACAAAGTGCTTATGATTTATCGCTAACGTTTGCTGTTACAAAATTTGACAATTTCTAATGTGTCTTTTGAATTTTTGAATTAAAGTTATAGAAACATTTAAAATTAATATTTATTTGTAAAAGTAAAATATAGAAATTTATTGTAAAATAAGTAAAAATGTAGTCAAAAGTTTCAATATTAACAATATTTAAAAATATTTTAGATAGAATTTGAAATAATATAATTCGTAATTAAATAGAATAAAAAACGTATTAAATTTAAAATCCGGAAAATATTTTAACAAAATTAATTAAACTTTAAAAGTAAATAAAAATGTTAAAAAACTAAATATCATAATAAATTTTAATGAAGTTTAAAAAAAATGATTATTAGATAGAAAATAATATATTTAAATACAATATATATATATATATATTATTAAATACAAAAATTAATATAAAAATTAACTTTAAAGTAGTTTATGTTCTGCATCGAATCGTCACTTGTGATAAATATAATAATTACAAACTTTCAGCAAGCTGTGTCGACACAAATAAGGCTCTAAAGCGCAGTCCAAAAAAACAATATTTATCAGAACAAGCTGTTGGTGAGTGTTTTGTGGTCGGCCGCAGGTGTAATTCATTATAACTATATAAAACATGGTTCAAAAATCATAGCAGATGTGAACTGCAGCCAAATGTAAGATACGTTTCGGAAACTCAAAGTAAAGCAGCCGCATTTGGTAAACAGGTTGACTCCTATCTTTCTCCACGACAATGCAAAACCCCATACTGCACTTAAGACTTTGACAAAACTGTAGGTACTAGAGTTGTACCTTCTGCATCATCCATTCTTCACTTACCTATCCTCAACTGACTACCATTTTGAACAACTTTTAAAATCTAAAAAAGCCGTAAAAATGGCCTCCCAAGAATTTATAGAATCTGGGCTACCAAATACTTTTACAAGTGGCCTCAAAAGCTGCCGTTCAAAGGAAAAACATATGTCAATAATATGGGTATATCATCTTTTGATAAATGATATATATATTTGTATAGCTAAATCATCAATAAACTTTAACTTTAGATCTACAAATTTTATATTTGATGACTTTATAACAAATGACTCAATAAGTCCCCAGTCAATGTAAAAACAGAGATATTTGTAGAAAATAATTTTATCTCCATGAAGAGTGAGACAACGGTTATTAACTTTTCAAAACATTTTTTGTAGAACTATTTGTGATTGTTTTCAAAAGAGGCTTTAATTTCGGTAATAACTGCGTGATTTGGGCAACCCTGGAGTATTTTTGGAAGTCTTAAAAAAGCTAGTGGTCACTGGGGGCCAGGTAAGGTGAATAATATGGGTGTGAAAGCAATTCAAAGCATAATTCATGCAATTTAACCGTCATTTTCATCGCTTTTTGGCAGGGAGCATTGTCTTGGTGAAACAACACTTTTTCTTTTACATATAAAGTCGTTTTTTCTTGATTGCTACACTCAATCAATTCAATAATTTCATGTATTATTCACAATTGATTGTTTTACGTTTCTGCAGGTTATTTTTAATCAAAATACTATGGAAGTTCCAAAATACTTTCACAGGCTGCTATCCTTTTGATTTTTGTGTGTAGTAGTGGATTTATCTTTTATCTATTGTTACATTTCGCAATACAAATGCCTTTTTATTTCTATTGAACAGTGAATTGTTGTCTTTTTTCTGATATAAGCAAATGCAGAACCCATTTCAAAATCAAATTAAACATTCTAAAATTCTGGGGTAAAATGATAAAGACACTGCCTTTTGATATCTTCAAAATGAAGGCTTTCTCCCACAAATTCACTTTACGTTCCTTCAGAACTATTTCCTGAATTTTTGTTGTGATTTCCGGAACAACAGTTAATTTTGGTGATATAAACATTCATCATCAGCGGCAGTCATACGACATCGATAAAATTTTGCAAACCAATTAATAATAGTGGATTTTTTTACTGGTGCATAGTCTCCATAATTTTTTTTGAAGCCACAGTTTTGCCTCTACACTATTCTTCCCCATCAGATAACAATGTTTTATCAAAACCCAAAATTCGGTTTATCTAATGATCTAAAATTCATAATACATTCGTACATGTCACAATCACTTTTTAAGTGTTAAGAATCTAAATAATTAAGATTATCTTAATTCAGTTCATGATTATTATTAAGAATATAATTAGAAAACTTTTATTTGTTCCAGTTCTGAAATAAGTAGATGCTTTTTATTTATTTATTTTTCAGTTCGTATCCCATAATCTCTTAAATCATTTTTGTCTTTGCTTGTACGATGAGTTTGTTAAAAATTTAAATTATAAAAGTTTTTAATTTAAAATTTGAACGAAAACTAAATAATTACGGAAAACATAAAAAATAGAAAAAGGTAGTTAAACTAAAAAAGTTAAAAAGGAATTTTTTAAAAACTAACAAAAATCATAAGTCAAAAAGTTTAGATTAAGAAAACCGATATATTTTAAAAAGAAAGTATTCAGTAAAGGTTTTATTATAAATAATAAAATGAATAAATTGGGTAAAATTTATAATGTAGAACTAAATTATATAGAAAAAATTAATGTTAAGTTAAATATTTTTAACTATATTATTTTCAAAAATTTAATTAAGAATAAATTAAATTCTTTTTAATATGTTATTTTGAAAATAAAAAGCTTAATATCATTTATATTCGAAATAATTAAAATATTTTTTAACAAAAAGTTATAAAATTCAGAAATGAATTTTTATAGTAAAAGTTTAATAAATTTCTACAAAAGTAAAAATTTGATTTTAAAGAAAATTTAATCAATGAATTTCGGTAATATTAAGAACATTTAGACAAATCTCGTTTGAATTTTTATTACAATCACATTTAGAGGCACTAAGACTGTCAGAAAGTCTCTCATCGTTCTAATTGGTTTTCTTATTTCTGTTTTTAATCATGATTATTCGAACAATTTTTCTAAATTATTTTTTTAAAATATTTAACTTCTAGAAATATTAATTAAAAATAATAATTTTTACCATTTCTAAATAAATCCCAAAATAATAAAAATGTCATCAAATTATTAAAAATGTATTTAATTTAAATTTTACTAAAAAATATTAAACTTAATTTTAATTGTTAAATAAAATGATTATTTTAATTATGTTCGAATAGTCAATCACTTTAAATTTAAATAAAAAGTACAAATTTCCATCTGGGTGGGAGAATCACCATTCTAAATTCAACATACTTAAATCAACATACAACATCCATACATTTACACATTCAAACAAATTAAAATATTCCTCACCGGCTAAATGATTAAATTAATGGAAAGAAATTTGTTTAAATATATGTACAATTTTCAATAGTAAATTTTTGTGTGAAATTATGAATCATAATCTTGAATCAACAGTCATCGAAGGTAATATCAGTACCACTAACACCTTGTATTCATCGAAAACTTTATTTTGATTGTTACTAAAGTTTAATTATGTCATGTTTCTCATTTTTTATTTATATTTAAATTCAATGTTCCAACTAAATTTCGAAGTTCATCCAACTTTCTGTTTCAAATAGATTTAATTTCCACACCAATATATTTATATCTTCAATGAAACCTACAAAAGCATTAAACCAAATCCAATTATCATATTAAAAAGTTTTAAATAAGACATGATATACAAGACATTAAAGCTGAAGATTGAACCAGAAAAATACTTTCATAAATTAAATTTCATAATGTGAAGGTTACTCGAGAAGAATTCGTCTTTTGTCTTATTAAAATTGGTAAGTAATCTTTCCCGAGATCGTACAATTGAACGGGTTCATGGCGCCTGTATTTCCTGGTTTGTTTTATATTTTTATTATATTTATTCTTCTTAATAAATGAGATGTAAAATACTAAAAATAGGCAATTCTATGGCAGACAGTTCTATATAAATTGGCAGAAATAAGTAATATTGATATGCCAGCAATTGAAAGACAATCCCATAATAGTTGATAATGGCTTGAAAAACGTTATTGTTAATAGAACCTCGGATTTTAATTGTTGTTTTCCTTTATTTATTATTAACGGACTTTTTATTATTTTAATTTTTAAATATTATATTCACTCTAAATTTATGTTTAAATATATGTGTACAATTGTTAATTGTTATTATCTTATAAGAATTTTCTGTGGATTTTTAAATTTATTTTAACATTATTATTTGGGAGATTAATTCTATAGAAATACTAAAATTTTAGATATTTATATTTTACAAAGATTATGTAGAAATCATAAAAATAAATGATAAGTTATGGTCAATAATCTTTATGCATAACAATACATTTTAATTTTAAACTTAATTCTTTTATCTATCCTTTGTCTTTTGACAAAATGTAATATTCTTCTGTCTGTCCTTGAGTCAACGGAATACAATTTAACCATTTAAGTTACTATTTGCAAATAGGTTGTGGAAATAATTCCATCAATCACAAAATTCTTTCATGAATCGTATAAATACTTCAATGTGTCTTTTAAGGATGTAATTTTGTAAAAAAGTAATCGTTAAACGGATAGTTTCGTTCAAAATTATAATTAATTTCTATCGTTTGAGAAGTTCTGTCTCGAATTATTTTTTTTATTATTAGTAATATTTTATCATCAATGTCTCGATTCTTGATTTAAATCAAATAATTGTAAATATATTAATAATTTTGTAAAATAAAAAAAATATTTTAATTAAATACATAATAATAAATCTAAATTAAAAAAAGATGGTTAAAAAGTTAGCTAAATAAATAATTCGGAATTCGTTTATTCGAACTAATTTGTAAATTTGTAGGAAAATAAATTAAATTGAAATATTACTAAATGATTAAAAATCTGATCATGTTAATAATTGACAGATATGACAGCAAGACCAACGAGATTAGATCCTTTGAAATGAGTAACTGAGACGATCAAGATTGAAATGAGTAACTGAGGTAACGGCTGCCGGACCGAGTGGCGACGGCTGGCACCTCTTAATTGTTTGGGAAGATGCCGAATGGATGAATTTATCGACCAGTTTGGTGGAGGTAACCGATCTAACCGAGTGGCCCCCAGCAGGCACATTGGTGAGTAATAAACACCCAGTCGGTTGGCCGAAGCTTCCCGTGCCGCATTACCGGCCCACTGATCGGTATCGCTCGAAGCGGCGCAAGATTGCGTCGACTCGTCCACCCGCGACCCGGATGCTGCATTGATGTGGTCACGGCGGCGGGGTGTGTGGTACGGCCGGTCGAGTCCGAGCGGTGCGGATTGCTGTCATTTTTCGTGAAACGGTTATTTTGGAAATTAATATTTTGGATTCGATGATAGCGTGTTGTAACGATGCGCGACGGATCCGATCGGAAATAATTATGTAATGTCCATTATTAATTCTAAAATTAAAAACTGTCTATATTAGTTATTTGTAATTACTTTGATTAAACAAAAAAGTTTTTAAATTGCTTTATTGTCGATTGCTTGATCGGAGCACCACAAAGACAGGGATATAAAATTATTCATTCCCCACCACACAAAGGCACCCATCAACGCAACATTGCCGCAGCCACGTAACTGCACTTCTCGATTCAGTTGCTGTGGGAAACGTATATGACTTTCCTAATTAATTCCATTTTTCTTTCCTATCATAAAGCGTTGAAGACAACCAAACAAAAAGTACAAATTTATTTAGATGTTGAGAATTTCAAATTTAACAAAAAAAATTTTAAAGCTGAGGCTAAGTTCAGGAGCAGGTGAGGCTCATTTTCAATTTATTCTTTAAATTGATCGTGGTTAACATCCAAATCACATCAATGATACTTTCTTTTCCTAGTTATTATTTTCATCAGCAAATTAAGGCTTTTGATGAGAATATCAATTTAGAGAAGTGACGTAATAATTAATAATAACATTATGCATATATATATATATATATATATATATATATACAGTAGCGCTCAAAAATAACCGGACGAAGTGAAAATTGGCTATATCTCTTGAATGGTATTAAATATATTAATGAAATTTTGCCAAAA
>MQRK01237150.1:90395-100806 GCA_001938485.1 Girardia tigrina | reverse complement strand
AAAAATAGCAAATACGTTTATGTTCCGGTATCTGGCCTCTTCTTGTATCTTTCGTAAGATACCAATCGCGTGCGCTGTGCTTCTGTTTGGTCTGAAACCAAATTGCCAGTCGTCCAGTTACCTTTCGAGATGTGGTAGTAATCTATTTGCAATGATTCGGGCCATGATCTTTCCTCCTACATCAAGTAGGAATATGCCTCTATAATTATTCAATTCCTTCTTGGAACCCTTTCCTTTGTATATGATCACGACTTTCGCCGTTTTCCAAGCCTCCGGGAATTCTGCTCCCATATGTCCACGAAACATTGCTGTATCTTCTCAGTCAACTGGAGACCGCCCCATTTATATAGCTATGGAATGATACCGTTGTTTCCAGCAGCGAGTTTTGATGTACGAGTTTTGACACCCGTAACAATTAAATTTATATACCAGATTAGCTTGCAAATCACAATATCAAGTTATTTCAATACTTAAAATTTTTAATTAAAATATTTTTTGTCATTATTACCCAATAATATTTTCATAAATAATAATGTTTAATTTTTTCGTCACCTTTTAAAGTAAATTATATTTATTAAAATTGTAAAAAAAATGTATTATTCAAACAATTCAATATTAATTTACTAAACATCAGAAAATTGCTGATGATGATGTATGTAAACATCGAAACATGTCCAATAATTATATAAAAAAAAGCTTTAATCAAATTATATTTTCGATATATATATATATATATATATATATATATATAACTTTTCTTTAGAGCAAACCAAAAAAATCTATCCCATTTGTTATATATTTCATCTCATTATTTTCTACTAAATAAACATATTTTATGCGTATGTTTTACTACCTTTTTTAAGGATCTTAAATTGCTTTATTAGAAAAAATGCTACACTTTGTAATCAATATGTTATTGAATTTTTACCTTCTAAAACCATCATGAGATAATTAAAAATTTATGTGATTGTACGCAATTATTGGAAAAGAGCCTTTAATGCAGAGGCAGCAACAAAAGGTGATAATGTAGTCCCATATTGCACTGTGCGAAATTGTGTTAAAAATACAACGACGTGTATATGCATGAATTAACAGTGAATTCTGAAGTAATCCTTGAAGCCATCGAAACAAATCCTTCATCGTGTACTTTCACATTGTCCTCCGAACTCAATATTAACCTAACATTAATTGTGTAGTACCTTCATGATATTGAAAAAGTTAATAGACTTCGTCGATAGGAGCATTATGGTTCAAGCTCAAAAACATATGAAGACTAACCGAAAATTGTTGAAAATTCTAGTGATGACTGTTTTATCCGAGATTAATTGCCAGAAGTTTCACTTCAATAATTCATTCCTCAAAACAATTGATGATAGATTGTAAACCAATGAACAAACATGAGCTTCAGATAGCAATTCCTGCTACCTAGAGACCCCAACAAACGCCACAGAGCCGTAGTTACTCTATTGCACTCACTTTACGAACACAGACAAATAATTAACGATGAGAATCGTCTGTAAATTGAATATTGTCCGAACGTCAGAACAAATTTATCAATTGAAAACTGGAAGGCAGTACATGTAAAGTTTTAGTAACACATTGTTTGAAAGGACATGCAGATATCTTTTCAAAGTTATTTCGAAAGCATTGAAACTATAACTTTATAAATCAAACCTTGACTAGTGAAACGATATGGGTGAAGAACCAAAAAAGTTTTACCGAAATATCCCGAAGAGATAGTAGTAATCAACTATGAAAAAAATTTAACAAATTGAAAAAACCAAAAGCACGTCATTTCAAATTGTTTTAGCTGTTTAATTGAAGGTGAGCTAAAACTTATACATTAAAACGGATCGACATGGTTGTGTCCTTCATGTAAAAGGTTACACAAAAGTCGAGAAAATATTATGAATTTCATCATTACATCAATGTGAATATTTTGTTCATTTATTTTTAAAAATGAAATACATTGTCTTTTTGCCCCATTTAAATGATTCAAAATGTTTCCCAAGAGACAAGAGATTTTTTTATGGCAAAATTATATTTCAATAAATTTAATTAATGATTATTTAAATATTTTAAAATAAATCAGAAAATTGAAGTACTTAAAAGGATATTTATTTGATTTTGAATTTTAAATCTTTCAAATTTTTAAATGGTTTGTATAATCAATTTTAATATATTTTTATAATAGATTTATAAATTATATTTATCAAGGGATAAATGCTGATAAGCATATACAATTGAAAAAATATTCTTTTATAAACTATTAAAATATTAAATAATATTTTAAATAAATTAGATTATATTATTACATTTAGTTTCAATTAAAAACATTATTGTTTTTAGGAAGTCACGCAATGCAAGTGATGATTTAAAAAAGCTATTTAAATGATGTTTAAAGCATTTGTTTTTTTATATAATAACATATTATTGAATTGTGGTTTTAATCATTAAATCATCATTAAATCATTATCATCAGTCTAAATAAAAATGAAAAAAATTCAAAACAAGGCTTGAATTAAACAAGCACAAGAAAACTGTTCCATCAGATCCCCACGTGGGCCAGCAGACCGGATGTTGAAAACTCAAAAGCACTGTCGGGTTATAAAAGTATCGAGCATTTCGTTCTGCGCCAATATATTCTTGGGTTATTATCATTTTATATTTCGGTTTAATAGAAATTTCGTTTTAAACAATTTTCTATTTTAAAAATTAATTAAAAATTAAAGTCGAAAATTTAAAAATGTGATACAGTAAAGTTTCACAAATTGCAACTTCACAAAATGCAACGAAATCAGTTGCAATTTGTGAATCTTTACTGTATTCGACAAATTTAGGTTCAGTCAAAAAATTTTGTTCAATTCGATAAATGCAATATTCGAAAAAAATATTCGACTTAAATTCATCGATTTAAATAAATCAGTAAAAAATCCTTATTTTAACATTATGGATACTTTTGTACAACTTTAACAATCAAAATTCAAATCAAGTTTACAACTTTATCGTGCCAAAAAGAAAAATTAATTGAAAAATTTACTCAATTCTTACTTGCTAGCCAATCAGAGCGAGTTTTACAATCAATCTCTCTTTCGTCTATTCAGTGCAACATACCATCACACATACTGGCTCACTTACTTGTACACGGGCTGTGGCTCTCTTCATCACGAAGGAAAATTCTGGTACACATGTATAAAAATACTGTCAATTACTGCAAAATCGAATAAATTTAATGAGTCATCAAAAATACACTATGAATAACGATAACCTGAAAAGTCGTCTTTGTTCGGGTTTTTAAATTTAAGTTTTTATTCTTTTTTCAATCTATTCTTTCCTTTTATTTATCTATTGAAATTTAAATTGCCTTTTTAAATTCGTTCACGAATAAATAATTCCGGATTTAAATGTTAATATAATAATAGTAATAATGAAAGTAAAAATGTATTTTAGAGTTGTTGATCGTTTTTGATCGTGATTAAAATTATTTTTATACATTATTCCTTTTATTCATATTTTTATATTTCTCAGGAAATTATGAGAAAAAGAGAAATATTATCAAATAAATTAAAATAAAGCAAATAATCATCTAGACTTGAGTGTAACCAATGTTACGAGATATTGTTAAAATATTGGTAAGGAAATAATTCCCTCTTAAAAATTAGATGATATATAAGATATATAAATTGCTCAAAACTAAAGGTTTGAAAATATTGTAAATAACTTAATAAATATTTTTATGACTAATGACGTTACATCACTCGTTTACTTTCCATTTCGATAAGAGTAATGTTAAATAGTATTTTATTTATATTTCTACTTTATTTGTCTTTAATTATAGGAGAAAAATTAGTTTGAAGTATATCTAAATTTCCCTACTTAATTTTTTTTCGAGATAATGATTATTTATGTAGACAGATAATATATCCCCTTTCATAAATAATGATAGATATTTAAAAAATAAAAATAATAATTGTAATTAATTAACGAAATAAGGAAAAAATGTTCGCATAAAACTCCCTGAGTAACAGAGGAATAGAAATACATTAAGTTGAGTAACGCCTCATCAAATTTATTAATAATATTATTACAAATTATTTTATTGTTTTGTGAAAAATTCCTCAATTAATAAAAAATTGTTTTATATATTATATATGGTCGTCAAGTATAAAATTTGTAAAACTAAAGTCAGAATTTATTGATAATTTACAAATACTAATATTTTTAGCTACGTGTTTACTCATATTATCGACATACTTTTGTCATTTGAGTGGCAACGTTTTGAGGCCATTGAATAAAAATTTGAATCAAAATTCCTGGAAAGGGTTTTTTTACATATTCTTTGGAGTTGATTTGTTTGCTATCAAAAGAAGAAATGGTAGTAATTTTTTGTTAGGTTTGGTGAAAATGAAGAACGATACAGAAGTTTGAACTCATGGTCCTGAATTTTATGCACAAATTATGTTGGATTTACCTATCATCACAAGTGACGAATCGATTCAATCACATTTATAACGGGAAATCATCAAAATATTTTTTTACTTTTCATTCAACTCATTTAAAATCAACTTATCCAACCTTTTCACTTGATTTGAGCCAAAAAATATTGTTTGCTTTGTAACAGCAAAAAATAGCTATTAATCACCTTCTAATGGATTTAACTCTGATTACCTTCAATTTGTCATCGTGTTCTTGAGTGACAAAAAGACTCATTATTGAGTTTAAAATTACCTTTAATAAATTTCTCGTAATCTCGAAAAGCACTATTTATCTTTTTGGTTTCTGGTGCTGAGATTCTGTGAAGAAATTCTAACTTCATAGTAGTTCGAATTTTGGTCTTTTGCATTTTTTTAAAATACTAATTATTAAAACAAGTTTTCAATTAATCTTAATATAAATATTTAATTGATGTAGTAAATAGCCAACATATCTAGCAATCAACCAAAAAGACTGAGCAACAAAATGTGAAGTCATTGTCAAATTATGACTAATTGAATTAATTGTAATCATGTCTACAAATTTCATACTAGGCAACCAAATAATATGTACAACTTAATATTCATTTATTGTATTATAAAATTATGTATATCGTTAAAATTTTATGATCGTATTAAAATATATTGTCGGCTCTATTCAAAGTATTAACCAAAAAATGGAATTAAAACATTGTTAATTCAAACTGATACGTGATTGAGTTCAAGTGGCATTTTTGAGAGTTTTAATGCAATTTTACTTTAAAAAATAGTTTCAATATTAATTGTTTTTAATTGTTTAATTTATTTTATGTTCATGATTTGTATTTTGTTTGTTTCAAATAGATTCGGAATGAAAAGTAGGAACGTTTTCCGGTGTCCAAATCTTTCAGGGATCTATAGAATGTTGAACTTTTATTAACGTTGGTAAATAAAATTATATTTCTTTTATCATTTTATTTTTAAATTCATATCTAAAATATAATTTCTAAATTTAAAAAATTTAAAAATCCCCGAACAAAACTCAAAACATATTAAAATAAAATTATGTACTCTTATTGAAAGCAAATTTCAGTACGGAAAATGAAGATCAGAAAATGTGTTCCCTTAATTTGTTTGTAAAAATATTTTTGATCGAATTTTATGATCCAAAATATTTGAAGATTCAAATTAATAAATCAATTAATTATTAACATTTGTGTGTATAAAAATTTCAGATTTTAAAAATTATCTGACATTTTGTTTTGAAATTTGATAAATCATAAAAAAGTTAAAAATTATTATTGAATAAATTCTAAATTTTTCTCTAAAAAAATATATATATTGACAAATTTGCAATGTTGTTTTACTGCATCAATTGTAATAATTTGTAATTGAATAAAAAATAAAATTTTTAAAAGGTGAATTGAGTTTTGGGTTTTGCATTGAATTTGAAATCGAAAATTTGAAAACAAAATTTAAAAATGGCTAACTAAATATTATTGATAAAATAATTTAAATTACAATTATAATTTAATTTCAAGTATGCACGAAAAATAAATTTAAAACTACTAATTTATTATATTGTATAATTTATTTATTTAAATTAGATTTTTATTTTTTAAGTTGTATTTAATTTTAGGATCTATTAATACAGTAAGCCATTACGAAAATTCGACCCCAAAATTGCACTAAATTAATTTTAGGACTCAACATTTGAACTATTGAAAAAAAGATCTCGGTTCTTTTATACAGATCCTTATCTTTTCTCTTTCATTTAATTACAATTCCATGATTATTTTGATTCAAATCTCATATTTTATAGTATTATTTTTGACCTTGATATAAAATATATTAAAATATTTGGAATTCATTGATAATCATTATGATGATCATTCTATCATATGCCAAATTATATCATAATTTT
This sequence comes from Girardia tigrina, assembly GCA_001938485.1. Taxonomy (NCBI): domain Eukaryota; kingdom Metazoa; phylum Platyhelminthes; order Tricladida; family Dugesiidae; genus Girardia; species Girardia tigrina. Next base: position 94,431 of record MQRK01237150.1, on the reverse strand, counting down.
CAAACTTTTGTTTCCGGTGTGCTTTAGGGGTCCCATAGGTTGGGAATGATTGGTCAGCAACCATTGACCAGATGGACAAAACAGATAGAAAATTTGGTCCTGCTTCACTGGTTCTTTAATAATCTAAAACGATTCGTCCGAACCATTATATTTGGAACCATCTCAGAAAATACTAGGCTTTGAGTTCTGGAAGTTTCTCTTACCATGCAATCACCGGATAAAGTCCTACTGTTTGGCTTTTATCAAATGAAGTAAGGATGATAATAAAGTTATTCTTCATTGTAATTCACGCTTAACACCTTTTTTTACAGTTTTTTTGATTTCATGCCCCTATGAATTCTCATAATATTATGTTTATGTAACGTTTACGTTACGAATTTGTCATTTGATGACATAAAGCTTGACTTTGAATTTTTGTTGCGTGGAGGATGTAGAAATTAAATTATAAACAAATAATAACAAAGTGGAAAATCAATGATTTCGAATGTATTAGATTGATTTGTTACGAAGTATTTAATTTGAAATTACCAGCCAAATATCAAAGACGACCACACCAGTTGGTTATGAATGGTCATTGCTCAAACGGTCCATCGTACCTCATTAAAATGAAAAGTGTCCTTTCGTAAAAAAATTTTTATAGAAAATTAGTAATAGTCTATGATTTTTTAGGACTCAACAATTAAATTCATCGCACGATTATAACGACGTCAAGATTGATATGAGTAACGGTACGATAAAATAAGTCTTCCTTCTAGCACCGAGGGGCACACCTCAGACGCTACAGTGCCGCAGCCACGTAACTGAACACGCTTCGCTAATGCCACCACAAATGTTTATGAAATAGCTCTTGTATTTCGGATATTCGTTTAATTATTACAAAAGAAATTCGCTTATCTCTATATATAATTAAATTAATAATCATTATTAATAATAATTATAATTACTTAAAGAACTACAATGAAATTTGTCAACTAAAACTTTACAAATAGGAAAGCAACATTAATTAATTCGTAATCACATGTATTTTGTTTGAATTGCTAAACAATATTTAAATAGTAAATAATAGATTTATTGTTTGTTTATTTAAACAAGAAAATTGCGAGAAACAAACGACAGGAAACATATTTTTTACTTTAAAACTTTGACAATTAAATTATTAAAAATACGAATTTTTTTCTTGTTTTCTTAAAATAACATTTGCTTCATATTTCTCATTTAGTAAAAGAAATTAATAAATTTCGAATTTATTTGTGTATCGCATTTGAATTTCATGAATTTACAAATGAAATGAAATTGATTAATTTATTTTTCTTGTAATTAATAATATTGAATTTATATTTTCTTTTAAGATAATAAATAATTATTTTTTTTCAAATATAAGAAAATGTATTAATGATGAAATTTTTTTTTATTTATAAACTATATTTGATTATTATTTTTTATATAATAGTTTGATAATTATATAAAATTTGATGATTCAATTAAAAATAAGAAGGGAAAAATTGAAGGAGTTTTAAAAGTCTTTGTTTCAAGAATTACTGAGCAATGTATCCATTGTAGCGGTTGTTTTTTTTGTTTTATTAGTGAAGAATCTGAAGTAACGATCTATAATGAAATTTCAAAACGTGTTTTTCAAAGCTTATAAAACGACTGATGTTTTCCCTTTTAATAAATGTATTGTATCAGGAAAAACGTTCAGTTAATTCAAGCCAAAATTCCAATCTAGTTCAAAAGTGGACTCAGTATATAACTATAATAGAAACAAAATCAAATCTAATAAATTATGCATTATATTCTCTTCTAAAATAATAAGAATAATATAAAATAAAAATAAAGAAATTATTTTAAAAAGATTATATTAATTACAACAGTTTAAACAGAAAGAATAATAATAAATGGTAGCTTTTTGACACAATAAAATGAAAAGTGAGTTCCGGAATCAATTAAATATTTAAGTTAATATATGAGTGAACTCTATTACTTTTGAATAATTTGATTTTAGAGTTGAATTAATGAAGGTACTGACTGATATAGAAACCAATAATTAATATCTTTCGAGGTTGATATTGGATAGTAGAATGAGTCAGAGTAGTGAAGGTAGAATAATCCATGACCAGTTGTTGTTACTTAATTGTCATTCTTTATAATCCACACGATCAGATTTTCTCGATAAATGTTTAAATTGGTTTTTATAATCGTCATTTCTAATTTTAATAGGTTCATTGATGGATTATAATCAATTAATAATTATTGTATTTTTCCTTTTCTTTTATCGTCTTTATTTTGCAAACATATAAGGGATAATACGCACAAATCTATCAAAGTACATGCTAAGGAGTAACTGTACAAAATTTTAATTTAACTGGATCTTAATTTGTGACCTATCTTTTTCTACTCTCTTTGTTCTTAAAAATCCTCGAAATACAGTAGCATGTGATAAATATTTGTCTTAAGTGGTGTGATTTAGATATTAGATTACGACATCATCGAAAAAATTAAGATGCAAATATATTATATCAAAAGAATAAAAGAAAAGTCAAGCATCTCATATCTACTACAAAAGCCTAAAATACATTCTCATCAAACATGACGAAGTCCCGCCATGAGAATAATTATTTTATAAAATTATAATAAATAAATCCAGTGATTATAAAATATGCGATGTGTTTGGACAGAATTCGAATTCATTGCCTCTCTCTGATTTGTTAGCCAATCAGAGTGAGTCTCGCGAAAGACAATGATTTTTTGAAATCATTATATTTAAGGTTAACCCTTTGAACCCTAAAGGCCTCCATATCTATCGTTATAACCAAGAACTTGCTAGAACATGAACTCAGTTCAATGGTGTCGCTAGGTCAGAGTTGATGTCTGCTGATATTATTTAATATTTAGTTTATAATATTATTTTTTGATCAAAAATTACTCAGGAGCTCAGGGATATGGTACTAATACAATGAAAGTCTTAGGGTTCAAAGGATTAAAAAATTAGATTGATGATTCGTTTTATGAAATTTCTCTTTTAAATTGTGTGCTATGACATTAATTTACCAATCTTTTGTAACAAACATTTGTGAAATGTGTATTACAAAATCTTTTATGAAACTTTTACGAATTTGTCTATCGATATTTAGGATTTAAATATTTAAGAATATTTTTTAAGTAGAATTTTATAAAATTATCGCTAGATTTAAATTCAATTAATTACGAATTTTTGAGACAATTATTGTTTTTTAATTGCAATTGTATGACAAAACTGTTTTCTAAAAGACAATTAGTTTTAATTTGTTATGTCTGATTAATGTTGAAAATTTAACGGTTTTGAATTTGGTATTTTGAATTCATTAATGAATTTGAAAAATAAAAAAACTATTGATGAGTGAACAACAGCAACTAATATTATCTACTAAAAAAATGGCCCCACCACGAAATACCCAAACAGCGACAGTACAAAAAGGAACTATACTGAATAACTAAATTGTACACATCATCATATTTCAAGTTAAAACATGTTAAACTGTTTGAAAATGCAAATCGGTTTAAAGTTGACAAAAATTAAAATATTTTTTGAAGATATTTTTTCCGAATTGACATTGAAGATAAATTGCAAAACTTGAAAGAAACCGGAAAATAAAGTGCTAATCTTCTTGGGCTTTTGTTGTTCTCTTAAAAACATCAAATATGCCTTTCTGATAATTCCATAACTTTGGTGGAAATAAGCTATTTTACAAACTTTCATTTTCATATTATATAACATTATGTAAATAATTCGTAGTTTAAAGGATCTTCAAAATTACACGCAGTAAATTTAAAATTTTTTTCATTTGTTTCCTTAAAAGTTTTTATATTCAGTTAATTTTTCTTAAAACCGAATGTGATAAATAGAAAAAAAGCACTCAAAAAATATATAAAGTACCGTAGTGTGTATATACAGGGTTATCATAAAGTAACTAGAGTTTTAAAACCACTTTAATATTTCGTAGAAATAGTGGAAAACACAAAACAAATTGAAAAATGTATTCAGTTATATTTCGGATTT
>MQRK01237150.1:34664-45353 GCA_001938485.1 Girardia tigrina | reverse complement strand
AAAATATCAATTTTCCATCTGGGTGGGAGAAACACATTTCCAAATACTAAACTCAACATACAAAATTCAACAAACCAATTTCAACATACCAAATTTAAAATATTCCTCACAATTTTAATGTTGAAAATTAAAATATTTTATTATAAATCATATTTACAAACATCAAAATTGCTTTTACATTTCGCAAAATTTTGTGAAGATTAATTAAAAGATATAAAGTTGAGTTCATTCTTTATTTTACAAATAAAATATCAAATTCAATCTTATAATTAGTATGCACTAAGATAAATAAATATTCTCAAAAATTATATTTAATAATTTTACTTCTAAAAAAATATATAAAATTAATTCCCAACTTATTTTTTGAAACTTTTCCTTTTTATATTTTAAATAAATATAACACAGTTATTTTAAGTATAAAAAGGTACAATTTTTATTATAAATCAAAGAATGGTAGACTCAAAAATATAGAAAAGTACTTTTTGTTTTAACAAATTAATTCAATAACAGCAGAAGTATGGTTCTTTTGCAGGGATTTATATATGTAAACATTTTGGATATTTTCACTTGAACTGCTTTTTTTCAAGAAAGGCTACATAGATTAGAATGGTTTATGTGTGATAAATAACTATACGCAGTCTAAGTAATTTCTAAAAGTTAAATGAATTGGATGTCTTGCATGGTGGTACGATATTGTTTTCAATAACTTTAATAAAAATTATAAATTTTATACAGAAAAGCAAAAACTTGCTACTGCTCGCTCATCTGAGTTTTGCTAATATAACTCATTTCTATTACAACAAGACGCTGACGTATATATCAATACTAAAATCGATATTTACTTGAACAAGTAGACCCACCTTTCGTCCGACGTCACAATTCGTTTCTAAAAGTGATCATCTCCTGGATTCTTTAGCAGTTGTCAGTAAATTTAGACTCTTTTATCGGCCTGTGCTTTGATGAGTTCGTGCGGTGTCTTGTGCACAAAGTCGAGCTCCTCCAAATGCAAATGCATGGTTGACTTGCCAACTCCAAGCTTAAATGCTAAATCGCGAGTGCTTGACATAGGCTTCATGTCCAACTCTGCTTGCAAGTCATCCTTATCCAATTTTGTTTGTCATCCAGAACGAGGATTGTCATTCAAGTCAAAGTTGCCTTTATTGAAATGCTTGAACCAATCAATTTCCGTACCTTTTCTGACCGTTTGTGTACCTTCAACTTTGCAAATTGCCTTAACAGCATCTAGTGTTGCCAATCCTTTCTTCCAATAGTGACGCATTAATTCATAGATCATGAATGTTGTCACAAATTTTATTAGGTGCTGAAATCTCGTCAGTTTCTTTGATATGCAATCTCTGATCGGGAATTCTTACATGATTATCTTCAAATGTCTTTATAAAATAATCCACATTAAAAATATAGTCAAACGGAAAATTTATCTGTTCTTTTAAATTAAGTTTTCAATTTCAGTTAATAAATATTTTTCTTTAATGAAAAGAAATCGATATCGTTAGTAATAATTTTATTCGATATCAAAATATAATACAAATTGATGCATTAAAACAAATGCATAACTTTACATTTTTTTATATAATTTTAACAATAATAATAATAACAGTTTTTTTTTCTTTTTCTTTCGACAAATTTAACAAATTAATTCCAAATTATCCAAACTCAAAACATTTCAACATAAAAAACATCAGAGGCTCATGACAGAAAAAATTACAAGTTTTTGAACGACGATATCAAATTGTTGTTATAATTCAATTCAATTTTTAATAACATATTACAAAAAAACAAAGCGGTTTGGTTGCGACGGAATTCGATTCTCGAACAACTACTATTAATAAAATTTTTTTTTTAAAAGATAAAGTCAAGTTATTGACATCAAATAACATGTTGTTATATTATTATTTACAACGGTATTAAAATATGTAATATGAATTTATAATATTAATAAAGGTAATGTAAGCAAAATAATTTTGTTTAATATTTAAATAATTATTTCGTTTTTTATGATTATAAATAAAACAATTAATTTTAATTATTTACAAAAATGTTACATATTAATTATAATAATTGGTTTTGATTCTAAATCCAAATTGTTATCATTATTTATTTTTTTTATATTTCTTCATCAATAACCTCATAAGAAACACTTCAACAAAAAAGTGTTATTGACAAAAACTCAATCTGCATTTGTTTTCAAAAAAAATATTTAATCGTATTCAAAATATGAATTTACGTTTATTTAAGTATTGAATTTTTTTAAATTTTATTTATTCATTTATTTTTATTTTATAATTTATGTTTATATATATATATTAAAAATTATAATTATGGCTGTAGATTTTTCGCGGTTGTGCGGCTATTTCAAATTTCACGAATTTGGGCATCTAACGCGAATTCCCAAGATTTGATTCTCAGTTCAGTCTGATTTTTAGATGGACAGATTATAATCTGTAGTCAAAATTTTTTGGTCAAAATTTACAATCATTTTTAATAATATTAATGATGAATTGAATACCAATTGAAATATTAAAAAATCTGTAAATATTATTCATTAATAATAAATTTATAGACTCGTAATTATAGTCCACGTTACTTGCACTGCACATATACTTAACCTCATTGGTGACGTGTTGCAGCACTCATTTCCGGCAATGAGCAAAATGATGGTCAGAGTAAAAAAAGCTTTCACAGCATGCCCTATACATTTCCTGTGCGAAAAAAATAAACATGATGCTCTTGCATCGACACCTGTTATCATAAAGAGGGAACAGTTGGTTTTGGGCCGCAATTTACCATACTGATCATATGGTTGATATTCAGAATTTTTTGACGATGATTTCGAGAGAAGTAGTACTTAGGCATTGAATAGGAATAATATAATTATATTGTTTCGACATATAATGTCACATCATGCTCTTTTGTTGGCAATTATCAATTAATTCTTTGATTTCTTTTTCAAATTTATACAATGAAGAACTATAGTTAAAGTTGCCTTCTAAATAATAGTAAGCTCGAATCTTTGGAGTCCGAAAATTAATAAAAATATCATTTGTATTTCAGCGATAGCGTGAATTCATAAATTATACCAAGTTCGAAATTGGTACACTTTAATCATTAATATCAAAACTGCCAGCATCGATATGGCAAATATCGTAACCCAGTTCAAGAATTTGAATAACTGCAATTTGAAGGTTGTTCTCCGCTGAGATTGCGGTGTTTGACGAAGAATGTCATTCCGTTGTCGCGCGAATCAAGATGGCTAACGAGTGTCGAGAAGCATAAATTCCAGATATCAAAAGATATAAATTTGACGTTATCTGCAGGCTACAATTGAACTTGCAAAGAAAGAATTAATAAATCAAACCATCTAATTCTTTTATTCATTATTATTGCATGAATCAATAAAAATTATTTTCATATATATATATATATATATATATATATATGATAGTAGTAGCAGTCTACTACTGTTAAGGGAACTCACACATTTGATAGAACATTTATTACATTCACATTTCTTATCATCTTTATGATGATAAAATGAAATAAAATATTTTTATAGTCATTTTTAAAGATTAATTTGATTTTAATTATTTAAAAATTTACAAAAATAAAATCATTAGAATAATTTAAAAGTTGCAATAATAAAAATTAAAAATTTGAATATTAAATCTAAATTTAAATAAATTAGTTTCAGATTATAAGAAATTAAATATTGACAATCCATCTAGTTAGGAGAGGCACAAACCCAAATCAACATACAACATTTAAACATTCAAAAACTACACAAATATTCCTCACAATTACACTTCTAAAATAAGTTTTCAATCATTTCTTATACCCCTTAAAGTTTTTAACACTGCTGTATGATATACAATTTATAATTTGGAGTGAAGCGAAGAACAGCTACTTTTTCAGGAAACATTTTTTTATTAATATTAGATTTTACGATTCCTCGAGTTATGTAGCTCTCAAAATATTAGGATTTTAGTCGTCTTAAAAGAAGGACTTTGCTTCAATGGTTACCTAATTCAACTTCAAAGCAGTTTATTCAAGCTTGGGAATAACTAGTAATCAGATGAATATAAATCCCGAGAATATGATAGATTAGTTAAAATTCTGTCTCAGCTCACCACATTCATTATTGTTTAGCCCTTTTCAAAGAAATCAATGGGAACTATACCATCAGTATAAAATAGTGGTCATAATCTTCATACTTGCCTTCTACTCTTAAAGTGCTGTCTGCAGTATCGACTGCTCCTTATGTTACACTAAATTTTGAAATATCAATGTAGAATTTAATGGTGATCAAATATGGTCAAGTTCTCATTAAAAGTTACTCGAGACAGTAGGATTTTTTGTCGAAAGAAAGGAAATATAACACTATATGTTACTGAATCTCCACATTCATAAATGTTTACGAAAAATATTGAGAACTTTTTCAGTTTATAAACTCCCAGAATCAACTATCTCGTAATTAGTGGTCCGTAAATTAACAAATTTAGTTGTCAAAGTACAGTATTGTGCAGATCAAAGGTTAAAGACTGCCAAAGACGACGTTCGATTCGGTGTTAATCTCTTCATTTGTTTTTAAAAGCTTTTATTAGCAGTTAACAAAGCTGTTTTCCTTAAATGAATCACTAACATAAATTTGAGAATGCAGAGCACTGAATATTATAAAGCAGGCAATTGTAGTTTATAAATTAAGAAAAACATAACTTTTGTGATACTAATTTCCATAATTAAGCGTTTTATTTACGTTTTGAATAACAGATTTTAAGCTTTTTTGTAATATCAATTAAATCTAACACATTTTAAAAATTTAAATATTTTCAATTTACTACTTAATAGCAAATTATGTTTAGGGATTCGTTACATAATTATATTTAATTACAGGGCCTCACAAAGAAAACAAATTCATTTAATGGCAATTTTTATAATGCAACAAGCTTAACGTATGTAAAAATCATTTTTCAATATAATCTCCCTTTAAGTCGAAACTCTTCCGCCACCGAATAATAAACTCAAAAAACGCCTTTTTAAAGATTTTTAGGGGGCATAAGGTAAATAAATCCTCCATAGCTACCGTCAAATTGTCTTTAGAACCAAACTAGGTGCATGTCAAATGCTTCTTTAGATGTCTGAAGAGGTAAAAACCACTCGGTTCATAATCTAGGCTGTACCCACTAGTCCAGTACCCTCACTTTCGACTCTTCCAACTCACAATTTGTTTCGGCAAATACTGAGTCTGATTTCATCTTTCGTAATTAAATTTTGCTGGAAGTCTCACTATGCTGGTCCAACAGGTTTAAGTTGTTCTAACTGCACACCAACCGGTTTTGCATCATTTCTACAGTCACAAAGTACAGTACTGAAGCTAAATTTTCTGATACATATAGATTTCTATTTGATAATTTAAGCTTTGTTGACAGAATTTTCATGGTAATTCAACTCTTTTTGTTGATCAACTTTTTCGATTTTTCATCAACTGTATCAAAAAGGTATTGTCGTTAACTTGATATTTCTTGATCAAAGACGGAGGTGTGACTTCCTTTAAACTTTCTGACTCAACATTTAACAGTTTTCAGGTATTTTGATTCATGTAGGTAAGTTAACCACAAAAGATTGTAGGTCTTCTTCAACAACACAAAGAACTTCATAACGCTACGATATTCGACGTCTAAATTCATAGCACTAACGAAAATTGAAAATGTCAAAGTCAAACACGTTGATGTGTTTGATAAAATAAAACAATTACTGAAATTAAAATCTATATTAATTTATTAAATCAAACAAAAAAATTTAAATTTGCTATTACATTTTTTTACCTTAGACGGGTACTTATTTAATGCACAACGTATATTATTTTAGATTTATGTATGAGCAATTAAAACATTTTTTATAATTGAACTTTGAATTAATTATGATAATTCTTTTTCATTTGAATTTCAAAAGCAGCAATAAACAGGATGGGAAATCAGAAAAAACAATTTCAATTCACTCTATTATAATAATAATTATTATTATAATAAAATTATTAATATTACTTAAATTTCATCTCTTAATTTTCACGAAATCAAATTATTTCAAGATAATTATAAACTAAATGTTCCTCAAAAAATTAATTAATTTAATTAGATTTAATCACAAAATTAAATTTGGAAAGAATAAAATCAAAATGAAAGTTGATCATTTGTATTTCGGGATTTATTACAGCAATTTTATAATATAATTATTACTTTAATATATATATAAATTGTTAGAATAATCACAATTTTGAAAGTTATTAAAATGATTTATATTTCATCAGAAAAGAGATTGTCATCTAAAAGAGAAATGAATGTTTGATCAGAGATTAGAGATTTTATATTCAAATTAGAACTCGTTTTTTTTAAATATAATTGATCCCATATTCTCAAATGAGAAAAATGATAACAAAATCTTACATGTATAATAAAAAATCAAAAGTCATTATACTTCAAGAACTAAATGTTCAGGGTTTAATCCCATTTTCAAACAATGTTTAAAGAAACCTTTTTGTAATATCAATTTTTACATCATTATAAAAAATTAAAATTTTAAATCATTAAGTCTTTAGGAAATTGAATAAGACCATAAGAAATTCGAATTTAAGCTGTTGTAAGCGGTCGACAATTATCAGATTGTTGGGAGACCTTCCTTTACATTTTAAAAGAAGGGTTTCAAAGTAACATTTTCAATGAAAGACATTATATTTTTACTGTAAATTGATTCTTAACACGAATAAGAAATTATCATTAATGACTAAATCAAATTATCATTTACGTTAGATCTAATGCCACATACATTGGAGAGACTTCTCGTCATCTCTGTAAGGGAATTCAAGAACACAGACGATTTGGTAATGGTAGCAATATTGCTGAACATGTAGAAGTTATTAGTTAGGATGTTGAAAGTATTTATTTAGCTTTTACTTAAGATGAATGCTTAATTATCATAAGGTAATACAATTTTTGAAAATTTTGCCTGATACAAAAATACTCTAAAATAAATCTCGGAAAGGGAAATTTCAAAATTAGTAAAATTTTCTGACTCGATTATTTGAAAGATTTTCCATTGTTTTTTATATATCTTTTGAAAAATTTTATTATTCTTTCTAGTTTTGTTTAATAAAAATTTAATAATATTCAATACTTAAAAAAAGTGTTAACCAAAAGCACGAATATTATTTAAAATGTGTTATTTAAGACTAGTGAAAGGCGTCAAACCAACAATGATATTTGACCTTAACTCGTTTCCACTATGTAACAAGTAAGAACATAATAGAGAAGAAAAATATTATCTTTTATTATTATAACTTTTAATGAAAATGGACAAATAATATATGTAAAAACCATAACGTCAATAAAATATCCTAACTTCCAACTATTGTCTGATCCTTTGAGAAAATTTAAGTAATATACTGTTAATTAATTAAAACGTTTTATTGTTTCAATATAATCTGTAAAAGAAGACAATTGAAGCCATTTAAATTGAAATTTTTAAAGATAAAATGTGAAACATTATACGTTCAAGTGAATATTCTTGCCTGAAGTAAACAGCATTCAACAATATACACAACTATTTTGATTTAAAAACATAATCAATGAATAAATATTCATTTAACAAGAATAAAGTATAATTCCAAACGGGACAATATAACAACAATCATTTAAATAAAAGGAAAATGATATATTAAAGACAAGGAATCCAATTCTGAATCAAAGTATTGGACGAAAATAGAGTCAAATAATTGAAGTAGGCAGTCACAATGATAATAGTAAGTTGAAATAACAATAATAACTCGTAATGATAAGTAGAAATTATAACTTTTCGTTAATTGATAATTACATATGTCAACAATAGTCGACAATAGACAAAAATATTAATTTTCATTAATTGAAGATTGAATTAGACGACGATCGAGAAAATGGATAGTGGTAACAATTTTCGTTGATTTATGACCCAAATTATAAACAGTTGACAGTGAATAGTAAAATAATAATGTGTGATTTGAATAGTCAAAAAATAAGAGGCAACAATTAAATATTGATTTTATATCTTACTTCATGAAATTTTGTTAATGTTAACTCTTTTTAAATAAAAAAAATATAAGTTATTCTTTTTTTAGTGACCAACCATTCTCCTTTAAAACAAGTAACCGATGCATATATATATATATATATATATATATATATATATATATATATAAACATTTATATTTATAATCAAAAAGAAAAATAAAAAAAACTCATTAGAAGAATCTACTTCATTTGTAAACAAATCCTCTTATTTTTGAATTTTGTAGAAGCTAAATCCGTTTTAACAATAACAGTCATAAATATCGAAACGAACTTCATTCAATACCGAACCAGGATATTTATTAATATACTTGTTTGATATCGCAACAATCTTTCAAAGAACTATCGATACTCAAAGTATTTTTGAATATACACTTCTTCCCTTATAATAAGCGAGACCTGTTGTTTTTTCATTGGTGATCCATTTCTACATCTTCTTTAAGTACTTTCCGTTTTAACATTTAGATCCATTATAGTTATTATTATCCATTGTTGTTTGTTTCTTTTTATTTATTCGATTTAATATAACTAAAAGGTAATTTCGGTCTAATTAATATAAATTCCGTTCTAGATTACTTCTTGGTTATAAAACTTTTCGAAAACAGTGCTGAAAGCAAGTACGTTTTGATATGAACTTGTTATTATCTTTGCTTTTATTGAAAAATGTTAAAAATGGTTTTGGCATATGAGTCAACCCCTGTATATAGGTGTTTAAAATAAAATTTAGTAATCCAATCTTTTTCTGTACTTTTGACTGGTTCATAAATGAGGTTCAATTATTGTTTCCATTTTAATAATATTTTCTTCTTTTGATATAAAAATTGATCATATTTAAAAAATTTTACTAAGCTTTCTTAGCCTTTCATCCACAAACGTTTTATTTTTATATATTGGTCCAATCTACCTTGAGAAAGAATCTCTGTTGAGCACTTTTTATTATGGGATTTGTACAAGTAAAAGGGCCAACAGAGTATCTGTCTCGTTGGATAGTGTCACCAAATTAACAGTTTCAAACTGGTCTTTTATCTTATCGCTTAGGTCATCAATTTAGAACTATCAGTCAATCTGAAGAAGTTTACTCCTTTAAGTTCAAAATGTACAATTCCTCTTAAGGAATCGTATGTTAATTCGACATATTTTCCTTTGTTCTTGTGTCTCATTGTATTATTGTATAAGATCAGTGATGTATATTATTTTTAGGATACATTGTAAAGACTTGCCATAATTTGGATTATAATCTAATAATTATTATTTTAAGTATTTTTAGTGTTAGAAAGATAAAAATATATCTAAATGAAAAATTTTAATAAAAAAAGAATTAAGTTTTTTTTAATAAAAGATTTGTTTAAATTCATTGTTAAAGTTGATTTGACCTTGAAATGTAAAATAAATGATGAGAAATTTGATGAATCGGTGTACGTGCGAAAAAATAATAAAAAATATTCATTAATCAATATAGTTTAGAATGGACTCGTATGAAAGCTTTGACAAAGATTGTTTTAAGGACAATAAAAATGTTTGTGTAAATAAAAATATGAAAAGTCAAAGACAAATTGTTTTCTCTGAGAAAGACAAACAAAAGTATTGCGAACATTGTCATTATTTCATAAAAGAAATTGATATTCTTATGGCAATTAATTATTTTGTTGATAAAGTAAGGAAATATTAATTATCCGCATGAGCTTTCTCCCATGGTGAGAATAAATTTTCTCTAATTTTCTTATGACCCTGGAACCCCACCGAAGCATCATTTCCTCAGCCGCGCAACTGCTCACGCCTTTCAAACATCAATTTATCCTCCCACAAATTTTTTTATTATATTCTGTCATGTTCTATAAAATGAATACATAATATTATAATGTCAACATATTAAAAAGGATATAATAATAAATATAAGAAAATATAAATAAAAATAAAAATTTTAAACCACATAATGAATAGGATTATTTCAGTTTGAAATAATAATAATTTAAAAGAGTTACCATAAGGACACGTTTTTATCATCATCTTACTTTATGTATTTTGATAAATTCTCAAAAAGAAATATTTAATTATAAAAATATAAAAATGTAATAATATTAAATATTTTTATAAATTATAATCATTATATTAAATTATAAAAAATATAAGATAAATAAAAATATAATTTATTATAAAATGTTCAAATACAAATAGAAACTTTAATGAAAAAGTAAAATTAATCTTCAATTTTTGTTTTTAGATGTTATCAATTCATTTTCTTTAAAGTAATTTGCTTTTGAAATATTGTTGTAAATTAAATAATTCATAAAAATAAAATAACGAAAAATTGTTTTTAATATTGCATTATTTTTTCTATTTTTTATTATCAATATTTTGTCATATGATTCTTTGTAAATATATTTTCAAATAATTTATAACATAAATTTAAACATTTAATATTATTTCGAATTAATTAAAGAAAAAATACACAAAATATTACATTTTCATTGATTTTCTTACATAGAATATTTAAAAAGTAATTAGTTTGTTAGAAATTTACAAATTCCATGATTTCCTTTCTAATATATATATATATATATATATATATATATATATA
>MQRK01237150.1:19383-34614 GCA_001938485.1 Girardia tigrina | reverse complement strand
TATATATATATATATATATATATATATATATATATATATATATATAATTATTTTTCAAAATATAATAAAAATTCAAGAATAATGACAAATTATTTTATTAAATCAGTACTCTGAGTGTCATTTTTAAATTTTAATTTAGTTACTAACTTTGATGGATTGCCCACCAAAATTACACTAAAATTAACAAATATATTGTTGGCAATCATGTCATTAGGTCCTCCTTGCGAATACTCAACAGAGAACTTGAAAGTGAAGCTTAATTATTGTTTTTTGCATCCATTGATTTGAATAATAAAGCCTTACATGTTTCTCCTACCCGATAATCTTTAAATAGATTACACAGAATTTTAAAGTTATTTTCTTCTACATCTTTATAGTTTATGTTTGGTTCAGCAATATTGCTCTCATTATTCGATCGACTATGTTCTTTGATCCGTTTGCAGAGATAATAGTGGCGGTAAACCCATTACAAGTATATATATAAACGAAATCGAAACATAAACCTCAATGTATAAAATATATATCTTATATTTTTCAAATAAACTTGAAAAAAGATGGCAATTTTTTATTATAAACAAATAAACGCCATTTAAAAATATATTTTAGGATAATATATTTCGACGGTTTAACTGCCATCATCAGATCACTGATTACACGTTTTTTTATGCTCAGCAATATTACTCTTTCAGCAATATTTACTCTTATTGCTGAGCATAAAAAACGTGTAAATGTAATATGAGCATAAATGATTTTAAGATTTTGTGCAAGCATTTTAACAATTATTGGGAGAGAGTGTCATGTGAAGCATTGTTGATAAGATCATGTGATCCAAAAATCAATGTTCAAACAGCATTCTCAACTAATTTGTTAAGAGTTTTCGATTAGACTTACGTAAGCGATTACATAATCATTAATTTCTTATATAAAAGCAATAAAAAAGAACATAATCAGTGATCTGATGATGACGGTTAAACCGTCGAAATATATTATCCCAAAATATATTTTAAATGGCGTTTATTTGTTTATATTTTTCAAAACTGATAACTTAAAAGTTGTTAACCCTGTTGGGTTCTTGATCGAGATTAAGATTCATTAACACCAAAATTTTATTTCTAACCCAAATAACAATTATTCAAACAATTTTTCGTCGAGGAACTTTTCTTCGTTTTCTTTTTGACCAGATTTTTATATAAAATATAGATATATAAATACTGACAAGCTATTTTAAAATTGAAAATGATACATTATTAAAATACGAAACTGGATAAAAATCTAAATTATCGGTATTAAAATCATCCTAAAATAGTGTTATAAAGGGTTTTGTGGCCAAAAGTTACGAAACATAGACGACATGAAACGTCACTTAACTCTAATTCATCATTATGAATGTGAGTAAATCTAAGGAGAAGAAATGATACTCATAAATGACCCTTAAAAATAATGACAATAAAAATAAATCTTAAATTTATTTTAAATAATAGATTTGTTAATATGATCATTAAATGTACATATATTAAAAGATACAAACAATAATGAATAAAACGAATTATATTTTTAATTTGTTTTTTAATATTTAATTTCTAAACATTAATTATGTTGTCGAGTTTCAAAAACACTTAAGTTTCATGAAATTCTTTTAAAAATAAACAAATGGATTTTTCATTGGCTTGATTTGTTTACCTCTGTAAAAAGAGATTCCTAAATACGTGAAAAGAGATAAAAATAAGACGTTAAGTAATTTCCTTTAAAGATTTGCGATATATAAAATGATGATCACCGATTTAATAAATAAAAGTCTTCAAACTCATCTCCGGGTTGAGTTGAGTCTTATAATGCGCAAATTAATATAATTTATAGCAAAAATAGACTGAAACTTATTTCTTTTACGCAAGAGGATATGATAAGAAATAACTAGATCTTTTGTCGGATTTATTATTTATATTTTCTTAATTAATTGAGTTACTAGATAATTAAAAGTTGTATATGTATATATATATATAAAATTATTAGGAATAATTATATATTATTTGAGGGCTTTCCCATAATTAAAAGTCACTAATAATTCATATTAATTGATATTATTCAATTATACTTATAATAAAAAATAAATAAATTATAATTAAATAATCAGTTAGGAAATACTTTCAAAGAGGAAAATTAATTCTGATTAATTTGTAATATTTTGATTATAGCTTAACTAAATTTTAAAATATAATTTATATAATAAAAGAAATAAAAGTTTTTTTAAAAGTTTTTTAAAATTATTTTTTATTTATAATTTTTATTGTAAAAAAAGATTAAAATTCCAAATTCCCGATAATTTTAATCTGATATTTTAAAATTATAAAAAATCATTTTTTATTTATTTATTATTTAAGTAAAGAGGATTTCAAAATTAAAAAAATATTTTATTGGAAAAAACCTAAACAAGAGAAAAACATTTCCTTAACAAAATAAATTTTAAAAATTATACTCCCTCCGTGCGGAAATATGGTATACATTTCAACAGAAATCGTAGATTATCGTGATTATAAAAATGAATTGGCAACTGTCATTACATTGTTATAGTAAATACTCATGACAATATAAGCTGAAATATTTGACGTAAGCAATATCATTCTTAATTAAAAACATAACGCTCAAACATCAGTGTTTCTGGAGACAAATAAAA
Source organism: Girardia tigrina (assembly GCA_001938485.1). Lineage (NCBI taxonomy): Eukaryota > Metazoa > Platyhelminthes > Tricladida > Dugesiidae > Girardia > Girardia tigrina. The sequence goes on along the minus strand of MQRK01237150.1, from coordinate 31,943 downwards.
TTAATACCGCTGCAAGACGAGTATGGAAAATTCTGAAGGAAATTTGTTAAACTTAGAAAGAAGGGATTGCAAATATAAACAATTAACCAAAGAACAACCTCAAGGTATATTAGAAAAATTATTACTGCAGATGAAGGAGAATAAGCTAAAACACGGTGCAATCAATGAAGTTGCTACTGCGTTTCGAGTTTCCAGGCTAACCGTTAGTAGAATTTTGCATGCAGCACAAACTCAATACAGAGAAGGTAAAATATGTGCCGATGTTTCTTCAAAAAAGAAAGAAAGATGCGGAAGAAAACCTAAAGACTATTCAAAAACTTCGTCGCGAAGGTGGACTCCTAGAAAAATGTGTATGTTCCAAAGAAGCGTACAATAAAGCCAGATCAAATTTCGAGTGAAAAAAATCATTCTTATTTAATTAAAATGTTTCAAATAAAGTTAATATAATATACTTCTCATGTACATTTCTTGATTTATTTTATTTTTTTCATAAATGTATACCATATTTCCGGACGGTGGGAGTATTTGATTATTATAAATGTATTTGTATATTTACTATTTATCTATAAAGAAAAAAAATGTAAATTTTACAAATTGATATAAATTCTTAGTTTAATTTAACTAGCTACTTAAATTTTCAAATTTTTATAAATATTATTTAAAATTATACTTTATTTAATTTTCATGATACTTTTTAAGAATCAAAAGTAAAATTTTATAATAATAATTATTATTATAATGATTAATATTATTATTATTAATTTAACAATAATATTTTCGTAGAATGATAAGTAATTATGTTGTTTTCATGTATTTTCTAGACAAAAATTTATGTTTTAATAAATTCTCTCTAAATAATTTATAAATATATAATTATTATTATTGAAAACAATTACATATTAGAAAAATTTAAAATATAATAATAAAAAATTACTAATGTTTTATAAGAAAAAAAATAAATTTCTATAATATTTTGAGAATTTAGTCAAGTATTTAATCAGATTTATTTGATTAAATAATTATTATTTACAAAGAATAAGAAGAGAAAAAAAATAATGGGAAGTGATGAATTTTTGATTTCTTAAAACAGTATAAAAGGTCGGTAATTTATTTTTGAAAATTTTAGTCACATTGTTTTAATTTTTGACATTAAGAGAGCTTTTGAGAACGATTTTTGTTCTGTCAATGATGAGCAAAAGAGAACATTGAGCAGAATTAAATATTCACTTTTTTAAAAAAATACTCATCATTTTCCTCGTTATTTCTTTCATCCTTTAACTTCAAATAATAATTAAAACAAACTATTGCTTTTCTGATCCAATATGATATTGTTATTGAGCAAATTCATTGAATAATAACATTTGTTTTCGTCAGCTTTTGTTCTGAGGTTCCGTTTCCGTTGTCTGAATATAATGAGAGCCCAGGCGATGAGCAAGCACATGAGGAAAAGTGTTGAAAATGATAAAATAACAGTAAGAATAAGTCGAGGAGTAATCAAAGTTATTCGAGCAGAGTAACTTCTTGGAATATCTAACAGAGTCAATTGTAATTTACCATAGGTTCGGGAAAAATATTTTCTGTACATAATATTATTAATGTTTTGATCACCAAGATCTTTTGCTGAAATCATAAGTACGAAATTGAATCGGCAAAATTGTTCGTTGAGAAAGGGACTATGAATGAATATTTCCCCGGTATGCCGGTCGACATGGAACAAATTCAATTCTTTATGAGGAAAAACTTGAACAAGTTCATAAACAATTGTCCCATTGTCCCCGTAATCAGGATCATTCGCTACTATTTTTCCGATCAAATGACCGATAGGTTCATGACATGAAACGTTAATACTAAAATGAGTTGAGTTTGGAAAAATAAATCTCGGTGAGTTGTCATTTTGATCGGTTACTTTAACGAATACTTTGGCAGTTGTAAACAACTGTAGATCACCGTGAGGATGTTTATCACCGATTTGTATCACGAAATGGTAAGATGATATTTCCTCACGGTCCAGAGATTTTTTCAAGAATAATTTATCATGGTCTAGTTTGAAATGTTTCAAAACTACATCACTGGTCGTTTGGTCAAAGGAAACCCGAAATCCGGTATTGGTAGCATCGGAGTCTTGGGGTCGAAATGTCAGTAAGGCTTTGTCGTAGTTAATTGTGTTTTCTTCGACCGTTAATCGAAAGACGTCATTTAACAAAAACGGACTGTTATCGTTTTCGTCTTCAACTTCGATAAAAATGTCCGTACAGACAGAGTGAATAGTGTCGTTACAGCAGACTCGTATTCTAAACTCGGATAAAGTTTCCCTATCGATCAGACTCGCCACGTATAAAACCCCTGAGTAAGCGTCAATCTGAATAGAATATGATGCATTGTTTGGCGATAGTTTATAATCGATGTAAAATGATAAATTTCCTACAATATCTTGATCTATAACCTGAATTTTTGAGACTCCATTATTACTATTTTTCAAAGTACTTTGAACCGGAGAATTCTCTTTCACAGTGAATCGATAGTTTCCCTTGACGAATTGTGGATCCTGATCATTTTCATCTTCAATCAAAATTGTCAATGTCAAACTTGTTGTCAATGAAGGATTGCCGTGATCGTAACAAATGATATTAATAAAATATCTATCAATTTCTTCCCGATCAAAGATTTTATTTGATTCAATCTGATAAAATTTATCGAGAATTCGGTTAAGATAGAATTTATTTTCGCCTTTTTCTATTTGACAAGTAACTTCTCCGTTTTGATTTGTATCTCGGTCGTTTATTTTCAGTATTGTTACCGGAGTTCCGTTCGGTTGGTTTTCTTTAATCACTGATTTCAGGTTTTCGGTTTCAAATTTCAATTCTGGGTAATTGTCATTGACGTCTAAAACGGACACGGTTACGGACAGACTTGAGGATTTACGTTCTGACTTTGGAGCGCTATCAAAAGCAATAATTATTATCGAATAACTTTTTACTTTTTCATAATCTAATTCGGCAATCAGTTGTAACTCACCGCTATATAAGTCGATAGCAAACGTCTTTAAAATGTTTGGGTCATTTATCATTTCGAGTTTATAAGTGACATTATTATTCGGGTACGCATCATTATCAGTCGCTAGGGCTTGAGTAATTATTGTTCGTTTGACCATGGATTCGAAAATCGAGAACGAATTCCGTAAATCTCTGGAAAATTCAGGTGCGTATTCATTTACGTCGATCACTTTAACGTATATTAGTATTCTACCTTCTTTCCCCGCTCCGTCATTTGCTATGAGGTCGAGTAAATAATGATGCTTAGTTTCACAATCCAAAGCGTTTAATAAAAGCAATGTTGGAGCTTGAGAACTCGTATCAGAAAGTAATTGAAAGAAATGCTTCCCAATGATAGAGGATTGCAACTGATACGTTATAAGTCTATTCCTCTTCGAAAAGTCAACATCGACAGCCGTTGGTAGCAGCTGCTTCTGACCGATAGATTTCGGACCTTCATGAAACTCAACGAAAAACTGTTTTTGATTAAAATTCGGGGCCCAGTCGTTAATGTCTTCAATGAAAATATTCAATTTATACGTTAAAATCGATGTCTGTTTATCGAACACTCGAATGAGAAATACAAATTTACAGTCGGTATTTCTGTCGCAACAATATTGGTTATGAGAACAGAGTTCGCTATCTTCAAGATCGATTTGTTTAATTAAAATAATTTGATGTTTGGCTTTATCTAACCGAAAATACTGATTGAATCCATCGCCGATGACTTTGATGTTAGAAAAATGAGTTTCGTGGACGATTTGAATATCAATAGTCATATTCATCGGAGAGTCTTCTTTTAAATAAATCGTTTTAATTTCGATTCCCAAAAGAGAATTGAGAAAGTAAAGAAAGAAACCCAAGAATTTCCAATCGTCAATTATCGGGAACATTATTTTCATTTGATAAAAAAATAAAAGATCAGTGGGAAAAATTGAGGAATTATATCCAAAGCATGTGTTGTAGAGTTTCCATTATCATTGGTGAAGAAAGCTAGGCAAAGAAACATTATTATTTGTTGAAAATGTGGATAATCATTTAGAATTTAGAATAAAGCTATAATTACATTGCCTACTCAACAGTAATCTGTTGATATATGATGTTGTATGTTTATTTGCCCGATCACATAGGAAATTCGTGTGTCTTTTTACTGAAAATTTCCACAAATCCCGGCCAATGAAAAGAGTGTCTATGGAAAGAATCTGATTGCTTTTGTCTGATGGATTCGATAATACTGATTTTATTTTATATTTTTAAAAAAAATTTCATTAGACTAACGACTGAGGACCATCGTATCATAAATTAAACGACAGACAACAATACACAACGCGGGTGTTATTGTCAAGTGGAAAAAGAATATATTTCAATTGATATTCTTCTAAATTAATCAGTAAATTTTGATAACGACCGAAAATTGGAAAAAAATCGTCGAGAATAATTTCGTTTTTTTACTTTCCTCCCATTTATAAACAAAAACAATATGAATTTTTAATTGCGAAAATTTTACCGTAGAAACCCCGAAAAAAATATGTAAAAATTAAATTTCGTATATTATTTAAACAAAATAAATTATTTTATTTAATGAAAAGAACACATTGTTTTATTAATGAATAATTAAATTTTGTTTAAATAACTTTTGTTCCGACAAACAATCTCTATTGTAAAACACAAAAAAAAGAAATCATTTCTTCCGGAAAAAAAATTGTAACAGCTTTTTTTTCATTCATACAAAAAGAAAATCGAATATTTTAATTTATTATAATATAAAATTTTTTTTGTGTTTGCTAAGAATTCAGAACCGTTATTAAAAATTTTTCAATTAATTTAAAATTAATTATATAAATAAAAAATGTAGAAATATTTTTTTAAATATGTAATTATTTGATGATTTTAAAAGAAATTTGAAAATAAATAAAATTTATTGAAACTATTTCATCATTGTAAATGTTCTTGTAATTTAAAATTATAAATTTTGATTAAAGGTAATGTGAGTTTATGAGTGTCACCTCTTCCCTCTCACGCCGGTCGATCCGTTTACTCCGTCCATGGGTCAGCAAACACAAAACAGTGGAAGCGGTTTGGATGGAACTCACATGTTTATCCGTCGATTTTGGATCCTGAAGTGTTGTGGACCGGTAATCAACACACAAACACTACCAGTTGTTTCAATGATTAAATGCAGGCCGCCATCTTGCCTACCCGATGTTCCGAATCCGAATTTGTCAATGTGAGAACAGAAGGAGGATACTCGGTATTTTGATTTTTGACCGAAAAGACGGTGTGGTACCAGTTTTGCGGTGATAAAGAGCAAATGAGCTCGTAAAGATGCAGTTTTCTCAGAAGAAATTAAATCAACCTTTATTTCAAAACTATCATCACATCAATTCAATTCAGTCATATTTTTTACATCAGAACATTTAAACAAAACTTTTTTTTGATATATTTATTTAGTAAGTGTGAGGGAAATATCTGAATGTTATAAGTTTGATGTTTGTGTGCTGTTTAGATTGGTGACTCTCCTACTCAGATGGGATTGATATGTTATTGATTAATTAATTAAATCTAATGAGATTAATGTTTAAATACTAATTAATTAAATTTGTATAATTATAAATTTTATTAAGACTTTTAGTAAACAATTTTATCTTATTGAATTTACTATAATTTATGTGAGAGATATTGGAATGATGTTTGAATGATGTTGAGTGATTGTTGAATGAGTTTTATAGTATGTTTGAGACTGGTTGGTGTTTGAAGAATGACATCTCTCCCTAGACAATTGAAGTCAATTATTGTCGAATTTAAAAATTTATATTACTAATTGTATAATAAATTAATTATTATTTAACAATTAATTAAAAATACAATTGTTTTAATCATTGCAGATTTTGGCAAATTTTTGAAAAATCAATTGAAGAAACAAGTCATGCCCCAGACGCTGATTACAGACCATTTTAGTCGTAATAAATCTTGTAATACGACTTCAGCTGTTAATATCCTTAATAATTTAAAACCTAGTTTATTTTAAAAATGATGTATTGCATTTTTATCCAATAAAGTTTGAGAAATTAAAAGTTAATATTATTCTTATCTCATTAATTTATATAAAGATTTTAATATACTACAAAAAACATATTAATCAAGAACAATGCTTCCTACAGATTGTACTTCTGAAAATGAAACTGTTTGTGTTGTTAATAAATGTTTACGCACAAATTGTGAAGTTACTAATAATAATAACTACTTTTTGTTATATCCACTTTATTTTGGAATCCCATTTATATAGGAGCAATAGTAAAATTTATTGTACAATTGAATTGTTTTCGGATATGGGAGTCCTAGGGGAAAATGTTTGTTGATTATGGTCACTACAGGTTATCAGAGGATGTTTTAAATTAATAATATTTCACGAAATGATTAAATATTTGATTATTTAAGCGTCATATATAATTTATTAAAGGCAAAAATTATAAAATTAAAATAAAATAATATATTTATTTATAAGTATTTTTATTTATACCGGTTTAAGATTTATAATACATATTGTATCTCACAAAAATAAATTTGTTAAAATATTATTGTTAATCATTGATTGAAAAATTTTGTATTAGAATAACATTTGAAAGTCAGAATTAAATTTTAATAATAATTTGTAGAATATCTAGGTATTATTTTAATATTTTTTTTATTATATGTAATGATAAAAAATAATATATTTATTTTTATTTACAAAGAGAAAAAACGATTTATATTTTTGTCAATAAATAAAATAAAGGAAAAAATAGTGAAATATTATATTTTTAAACTAAACATAACATTTATTTAATATTATTTAACGTGATAAAATGAATAAAATTGTTGAAATTGAATTTTTTGTTTAAATGAACAACAGTTAGACTAAATAACAATTCAAATAAAACATTAAAGGTAAGTAAATATATAATTTTTGAAAAATTTATTTATTAATTCATATTTATTCTGTTAATATTATTATTATAAAAGAAAATTAATCTATCAAAACAAAATTTAACAAATTTGAATACTAATAGTTAAAAAGGCAATATTTTAAGTAAATTAATTAAAAATTAATTAAAAAATTCAAAGATAACCATAATTAACCTACACCTAATTCTCATTTTACACGGAAGTTCGTTCCAGAAAAAAGCCGTTAAAATGAAAACCTACTAAAAAGACATTTATCCTATAATTAAAAAGTTGATAAATAATTTTTAAAAAACAGTTAGGAAAAAAAAGGCATCTACTTTTTTTTGAACCATTTTATTTTAAATCCGTGCCAAAAATTGTGTAAAGAGAGAATTAGGTGTGTAACTTTTGCTTTACTATATATTGTACTACTTGCCTTTATGTGGAGTTCTGGAAACTAGATTCGCCTTCTGCTAGGAAGATGAATTAACCAAACTAATGGGGCTAACAATCCTACCTCTGAATAAAATAAAAATCACCAGAAATATAAACTAGGAGTTTAGCAGAACTCGAAGTCATAAAATTCCTGTTAAATTTCGTTGATACTGATATCGACCTTGGAAGGTTGAAAGTGGGGGCATAGAATGTCCGCGGATTGAATGACGATAAATAATTATCGATAACCAAAGCTCAGGAAACAACGGAAACATGGATGAGTATTCTAAACCAGGTGCACTGCTGGGAAATAAAAACTAATGAATTCAAACTATAGTGAATTCACCAAAGTGTATGTAAATTTAGACCGCGATGAAGGAGTTCTGGGTATACAGGTCCAGATGCCATCTACCAAAAGCACAAAATGACCATTTTGGATGTGGATTACTTCGAGGCATCCATTTTCCAAGTTGGCCTGAACTCAGCAATTAGATATTGCGTTTCCGGTAAAAGCAGTAAATCCACTTATCATCACACAGTTTGGAGTTCAGCAATCAGTTCTCATATTGTTTGGGAAAGATTTAATTCAATGAAAAGGTGCAGCGCGCGTTTATCAATGATTTTAGGGAATCCCAAGCTTTTTTCGTCTTTGCGATGCGTATTGCCGAAGCGGATTTTTTTAATACCATCGGAAACATATTCTTTCAGTAGTGAAATCCCAGCCTTTATTAGTGCAAATGTTTTTTAGATACTTCCACTGCTGTACGATCAAGTTTGAATTTGTGAAAGTCAAGTAGCTGAGTTCTTCACAATTTTTTAACATTAATTTGTTCCATAAGTCAATAAATTTTTTATAGAAATTACTAAGCGGATATTTTTTTCCGTGGAAAAGCTTCTGAAGTGACAATTACATTCAAAGGTTTAACCAGGAATCCAAAAAAATAATTATGAAATTTTAAATTGTTAACTGAGTGAACTCGTTCGGTAAATTTCAGGTCAAAACGCGTGACTAAAATGAAAGAATATATAAGGTTGCCTCATAAGCTTTCTCGTACACATATATCTATGTTAACTGCAGATATCCTTGTATCACATAAATTATTCTTATATATTTTCAATCCCTAATAACATATGAATTAGATAAAATAGCATTGCGATCTACTTATGTCCAATAATTTTTATTTTCTGTTCTAAATGGTTTAATAAAATAATAGCATTTTCGTAAATTCGCACATTTTCATCATCCTAATGGATTTTAATCGCTCTGATATTCGTTTAATAATTTAATAATGCTGGAAAGGAGATTTCACGCCCTCACAGATGACTGACAAAATTAACGCGGCCCTTGGAGTTCGAACATTCGCAAAGAGAACATGTGAAAGGTGGATTTCCAATTTTCGTGAAAACAACTTTAACACAGACTATAAAGTCCGCGAAGGGCGGCCCTCTCTTGACATAATCGAGAAGATAATCGAGTTTCGGACTGAAGACAAACGTGAAACAACGAGAATTATTGCAGAGGGAATTGATCAAGATAAAACCATGGTGGTCCGGAAATTTAATGCAATGAGATACCGATACCTGGAAAATTGCTGGGTGCGACACGCTTTGATGCAAAAGAACAAGGATAATCGCGAAAGAATTTGTCAACAGCTATTGGATACTTATTACTGGAATGATTTCCTGTGTCTGTGATTAGATATTGGTGTACGGAGACAAAGAAGGCGCTTTCAACAACAGATTATGGGGAAAATTGGATTAAAACCCACTTGCAACACCGGCACGAAGACTGACAAACCGAAAGCATCTCGCCTCCGTAGTAAAGGATTGCTCTTGTTAGATGTTTTACCTGAACATGCTACAATCAATGCGGGTATCTACTGTACTCAGCTAGATCGTCTCATTATCGCCGTTCAGCAGAGGCGCAGACGGTTGCTCCATGGAGGAAACCACAATGTTCATTATCTCCACGATAATGCTCATCCGCATAGAGCTGCTCAGACCAAGGGCAAGCTGAATGCACTTGGATTCACTGTACTACCACATTTACCATAATCCACCGATTTCTCACCATCTGACCCCTTCCTATTCTCTCCAATGACATGTGCACTTAGAGGAAAGAATTATGCCGGTGTCAAAGATATCAACGAAGATCTTCTACATTGGTTTGACAAGAAATCGTGTGATTTCTTCCAAAATGGGATACGGAGCCTCCCTGGACGTTGGGTCAGCTGTATTGAGCACAATGGTGACTACTTTTTGCATTTGCATGACGTGGACGATTGATAAAATATGTTATTGTATTTTGGTGTTTTTTGCAACAAAACTTATGAGGCAACCCTATACAATTTATTTTACCAACTTTGGTGATTTTGCAAAATCAAAATTCGAAAAAAATATAAACAATGAAAACAAATTAACAGTTTGCTTTAAAAAACTGGTTGACAGCACAAAATTTAAAACTTTTAATATGAAATGTTTTTTCTTCGAATAAATGTTTTTCTAATCTTTTTTTGATTTTTGAGTCTTGTATCACGTTGTATCTTGTTACAAGCTGTGTCTTGTAACCACACAGCTCAGAGACGTAGCGAACCGGTCGGGCCGAGTCCGATACTGTTATGTGAGACTCGACGGTTCATTGCCAGGCGACGTGAACTGGCCCGTCGAACCGACCGATGTCGTGTGAGTGGAGTAATTGCACAACACGCGGTTCTGTGTTTCACTGATCGACCGGGAACCGCTACGAGTCGGTCGTAGGACCGATAGTCAATGATGCATCGACCAGTGAAAAACGAGCTTCATGTCCGGTCATCCTCGTCTGGCAGATTCTCTCCCACGATAAAGAGGCATTAGCTACCACTGCTCGATTCGGTGGCCAGCACTTCACCAACGATTAGTAAGACTAATCTTTCTACAGCAATATATCTCTAAAAACTAAACAATCAGGTACACAATTTACTTAAACCAAACAAATGAAATGAAAATTATTAAAAGAAATTATTTTTATTTAAAAAAGTTTATTCTTATAAAAGATGATTTTAATATGAGTGGAAATTTCATATTATGGCCTTGTTTAAATGTATCCTTGCTTAGCAACCGAGAGTTGTGAGAAAGTGTTCTTTTTGTAAAAAATAAAAGTATTAAAAATGTTTCTTTTCATTCTCATTCATTAATTAATTGAATCTCTAAATCGATAATAAATTTGACTTAAAATATAATTATTACGTAAATGGTCTTATTCTCATTAGAATTTGTTAAGGAAAACGTTTTCAAAAACTATTTATGCTTGTTGTAAAAATAACCTGAAGTCAAATACTATGAACTTGAGGTTATTTTCACTTTTATAATATTAAGTAAAAAAAAATAATAATATTAACAATATATAATTCACAAATAGTTTAAAGTGGAAGGAGAAAAAAACAAAGACGAATGATCACGATAAAAAGAAAAGGAGCTTGAGGTAGTAAATAATAATAAAACCGTTACTTTATAAATTGTCTGTTGATCCGATAATAACAGCGCAATGGATCATTTTTTTGGGATAGGTTATTATATATTGATGATAATCAGAACTGTTTTTTGTTAGGAAAACGAGCTTCTTCTTGTTAGGGTTAAAAATTATTACAACAAATTATTATATCGGTAGTATATAGAATTGGTTTCTTCTTGATAGAGTCAAAATTGTTACAAATTATTATTATATCAGTAGAATATAGGATTATTTCGCTGAGAAAAGGATTGCCTGAAATTTTGTTCAGAAATAATTGAAACTGTTTGGATCGAATAGAATAATACGACTGCGAAAATTGCAAAATATGAGCAGGAATTATTTGGGTCGAATAGAATAATATGACTGAGAAAATTGCCAAAATATGAGCAGGAAAATAATACAACAAAACAGGTAATTAGTATTTTTAAAACTGATTCAACAAATCAATCTTTTTATTGATTTATTAAATTTTAAATTTAACCTTTTAAAATTAAATTTTGAATTTAAGCTTGACTACATAATGTAGTTGTTATATTATGACAATAATATTAATGATACGATAATCAAAAATCAATAAATGCAATTGACTATTAATATATATATTTGAAAACTACATTACATCGAATATTAAAACAAATATTCGATTATAATTAATCATGCTTTTTTTTAATTATTCATTTTAATATCACATTCCACTCTTTTAAAATCATTTGTATATTGGGGTTGGGTTTCTCGTACTTCTGGTCGGGTACCTTCTTTCATTGCTCTGTATCGGGTCGCTCTTCTTCCATTTCCATGTTCGTATACTGGTTTGTGTTTTTGTTTTCTCGCTCTGTACTTTGCCTTTATTTAGCTCTTTAATCTGATTGTAGTTTCGCTGTATTTCTTTCTTAGTTCCTTCATGATAAAGAATGAATGTCCAGTCGTTAATAATTCTCTTGATAATAAACGGTCCAATATATTTGCTTTCAAACCCCTGTGCTCCTTGGTTCTTGATCATTACCATCTGTCCTATTTTCAATTTTGTACTTCATCGGTTCTTATCATATCTCTCTTTATCTTTTTCGTTCTGTTCTCGTGCATTTTTCTCGATATTTTCGTGTATAATTTTTATCTTCCGTCTCATTTCATTTACGTATTCCTCTGCGCTGCGATATTCCGTGTCTGTGAAGGATTCGGGGTAATTGAAATCAATCCGTGGTCTGTGTCCGAAAAGTACTTCATATGGAGAGTACTTTGTCGTTTTTTGTTTTGTCGTTCGTATTCCCAGATCTACGAACGGTAGTGCTTCACTCCAGTCTAGAATATTTCTTTCTTCCATTACTGCACTGATCATAGGTTTTATAGTCTTGAACAATCTTTCTGTTAATCCATTACTTTGTGGGTAGTATGGTGAGGTATGTGTTTTTTTGATTCCCAGTGCTCGGCAGTGTTCAACAAATAAATTCGAGGTAAAATTAGTACCCCTGTCGGAATGTATTCTTTCCGGGATACCAAATTTGGATATCCAGTGGATTCATAACTTTTTAATCACCTCTTCTGCTGTTATTGTCTTCATCGGTATTAAGAACACCAACATGGCTTTTCAAACTTTTATTTTCATTACAATCAGAATTGTCTTTTGGACAACTCTCAGCAAAACTCTCGTCATTCGACATCGTTCTAAATTGATATTTTTT
>MQRK01237150.1:0-11774 GCA_001938485.1 Girardia tigrina | reverse complement strand
ATCGAACTATTTCTACTCGATTGAGTATGTTCAGCAATTCTAGTGCGGAGATGACGACTTGTCTCTCCAATGTACAAGGCTTCGCACTTGTGACATTTGAATTGATAAACTAGATTTACTTTAATACACAAAGGAGTTTTTGATTTGTTGGAGAAATAGTTCCGGCATTTCAGTTCCAGCATTAAATAGTTCCGGAACTATTTCTCCAACAAATCAAAAACTCCTTTGTTTATTAAGGCAAATCTAGTTTATCAATTCAAATGTCACAAGTGCGAAGCCTTGTTTTTGAGACGTATGATGTAATAGTTTTTCAACTATATAAATAGGAATTAATCATTTTATTTCATTGCACTGAAGATGCCGAAATGGTGAAACGCGTTTGTATTGGGAATAAATTTAATATTAAAAAATGGCCTTTCTTTTCATATATATATATATATATATATATATATATATATATAATGTGAAAAACCATCATTTTCATTTCGTTTCATGATGGTGGTTCAATATTTAATATCAATTTTTGACTTGTGACATTTGGATTATTTGTAAAAAGTGGAAAATAATTTCAGATTACTTTTGGTTTTTAAAAACAATTGAATTGATTTCAAATCAATATTTGAATTAAATGTGTTTTTGGTGTGTGAGGGGTGAGAATGTAAATAAAATGTGATTGATCCTGTATGTGTGTTGTGTGTATAAATATAATTTCATTGGTGATAAGTTTGTGTGTGTGCCATTGAAAGAGAAAGAAGTATGCTGATAAAGTGAGTGTGGTTGGCTGAATGAAATGTGTGCCTGTTTGTGTTGCATGTGATATGTAAATGTTATTCCACAATTCGTAAAATAAAATTTTTGCAAACTTTTGAATTTTTAATTTAATGAATTTTCAAATGGTTTATAATAAAAAAAATAATAGATCAACTTAAAATGTTACTGATTAAAAAAATTCTAAAGAATTTGCATTTGATTGGGGAATCAATTTCAAACTGGGAGTTAAATTTCCGATTCTTTTTTGTAATAAAATTTCAAATTACAAAGGAACAAATACAATCCGAGCTCAATGGAACGTGATAGAAAAAACATCAATTCACGAAAGTAGAGTGAATTTAAAATGGACTATGATAAAGTTTCTCGAATGTCCGGTTCTTTTATCATTCGACTCTTATACGCTAATGTTAAAGGATTTTTATGAAAACATTAAGCAATTCCAATCTCAATTTATCTCTCGATAGCATTATTGATGCTCGAGGGTTTTTTGCTCGAGAATTATTAATCCGCTTTCTTAGTACACTTTTCGATCGATTATTGTAACCTTAAAACTATCATTCATTAATCGAATTGTTAAATCTGATCTCATCATTAAATAGAACTCAATCAATTGCTCTGTTTAAATGAAGCAAAAAAACGTAATACAAAAGTTTTTTGATCTTATGCTGAATTCGGTTTTAAATTGCAACAACGAAGAAAATCAAATGATGGATTTAGAGTACGATACAGTCGATAAACGTATGCATTGTAAATTAGTTTGTGTGATATTTAGAACTATTCTTAATTTTATTCTTTTAAGCACAAATCAAATACTTCCACATTTGCTAAAGATGATTATTATTTAACAACTGCGGATGTAAAATCAATATCGACATCTTTTCTAAATCAAATATCGTCTGACGATTCTGTTGCTTATTTAACTTCAAGACCCATTTATGACAGAAAACTTGTGTCGTTTAATTTATCAAATCTAGATTAAAAGGAAATCAATCGCAACTAAGGAAATCAATCGCCCAAGGAACAGAAAAGTTCAGAAAAAGATTTTTCGGTAATAAAAACCAAAAAAAACCTTCGCTGAGATACAACAGTCAGACTATTTCAACAGAGTTCTACTATTGAGGAATCGATAATAAATTTGAAAAATTACGTCAACAGCAGCCAGCATGGGTCAATAGGAGGGGCTCAGACCATAAGTTTTACGAACCACTGTAGAAATATTAAATGATTTTGCGATCCAAGTTCTCTCTTATCCAACATACTCATTATATCTTTTGATCAATTGAGAGGAGTATTCTACGACTTCATTGAATCCAGACCACGAATTGTATCCGCAATGTATATCTTTGACAAAAGCGTTTTGATTCTAATGGTGCTTATTTCGATTAAAATGAATAAGTATTATGCGAGTTATGACGTTTTGAAATTGACACCCTAAAAAATGCAAAATTTTGTTCCAACTTAATAATATTTTGCAATATTGTATACATTTTTGCTTTACAATTTGTTCATTTTCATAATAATTAGAGGTAATTTAATTTGAATTCTTTTCCTATGTTTTATGTTAGAGAGACGGACTTGTTGAACATCAATAATTCACCACAGAATATTATTATAATAAAAATTTCGTATACTTCTTTCTTAATCGGAAATGAATTTCGGATAAAATTCCTTGTTTTGTTTACCTTTAGAATATGTTGTTCAGAGTATACATTTCCTGAATCACTAATATATTTAGGATTCAAACTTGTAAGCAGCTTTTAGTTATGTTATAATTATTTTATGAACACCTTTGAGAAATGATCCACACTTTTATTTTTATAAAAATATTTTTGTTTAAATGTGCAAATGTAAATATAAATAAATACTAATTGATATTCAAATTTGAATATTTAAACAAGTTTTGAAATTATTTATAAATAAAAAAATTATTTAATTATAAATTATATTAAAAATTTTAAATAGTTTTACACAATTAAAATTTTAAAAATTAAAATAGTTTTTTTAAATATTTTAATTTAGAATTTCAATATTTTACGTTTGATGACTTTTTTCTATATAATCACAATTTGTAATTATATTTCCTTCATTATTATCATTGATCTTATTTGAATTCGGTTGAAGTTCTTTTATTTCTTCCGAATATTTTGTACTTCCTTTTTTTGTACTTTAGGCTTTTAGTTTGTTGTAATTTTAATGCATTCTTGGTTACATCTTGGTTAATGCACTCATTAAAATGA
Source organism: Girardia tigrina (assembly GCA_001938485.1). Classification (NCBI taxonomy): domain Eukaryota; kingdom Metazoa; phylum Platyhelminthes; order Tricladida; family Dugesiidae; genus Girardia; species Girardia tigrina. The sequence goes on along the minus strand of MQRK01237150.1, from coordinate 8,766 downwards.
AATATTCATATTTGTGAGGAATATTTTAAATTGTTTGAATGTGTAAATGTAGTGATGCTGTATGTTGATTTAAATGTTTTGATTGGTATTTTTTATTGGTATTTTTTTATTTAAATTTAAAGTGATTGACTATTCGAACATTATTAAAATAATCATTTTATAAGTTCATATTTTTTAATTTAGCAATTAAAATTAAGTTTAATATTTTTAGTAAAATTTAAATTAAATGCATTTTTAATAATTTGATGACATTTTTATTATTTTGGGATTTATTGAGAAATCGTAAAAATTATTATTTTTAATTAATAATTTTTAGAAGTTAAATATTTTAAAAAAGGACTTAGAAAAATTGTTCGAATAATCATGACTAAAAATAGAAATAAGAAAACCAATTAGAATGATGACAAACGATGAAAGACATTCTGAGAGTCATAATGACTCTCAGAATGTGATTGTAATAAAAATTCAAACGAGACTTGTATAAATGTTCTTAATAATATTTATTTATATATACTCTGTATGAATTCCGATTTGTTTTGTTTTATCATTGGGTCACAAGGTTATTTACTAGCATTTTTATTTAGTATTTTGTATAGTTTCCCACAATTTTATAGTCAATGCGCATCTGGTGTATCCTAATCTCTCAAAGAGATCTAAAGCAAATCGAAAATAATATCGAAGTAAAAGAAAATTTGGTTGATTAATTTAATTTTCAAGGTGTGTTCAAATTTGTATAGTAGATAATACATTAAAAGAGGGCTTCAATGTTGTGTTTCCGGGCCGCTCCCATTCAATATTGTATTCGCTATGGTTGTGAAAAAAATCAATATTGAACTCTTCAGGATTGATGATGAAAATTGAAGGCGGAAGCTTCCTTGAGATTAAAAGACTAACCTATGTGGAAGACCTCTGCCTCATTAACATGGACTGGAATAACCTGATAAATAATATGAATATTTTAAATGTATCCTTTTTATATTAAGATCTCAAAATTATCATCCGTAAAGCTAAAGTTTGGAACCTAAACGGAGATACTCGGATCCTTACTGCTGAGCACCAGCTTGATGTCTGTATTGACTGGGTTTCTAGGTTTTCTAACCTTGGATCTACGATCTCTTCAGTAAGAAAGGTGAATGTGGAAGTGAAGGAAAGAAACAAGAAAGGAATCCAGAATACCAGGGACCTTAGACAAGTGCTAAATACCTCCAAGCTGAGTATAAGGAATAAGAAGAAAGATTTCATCGCATACATATTCTCCGCAGTTTACTACAACTGTGAAAGTTGGAGAACTGTGGATAAGAACATTAAGAAATTACATGCCCTTCCTAACCTATGCACGTGCTTAGTTAAGAAGCAATATAAGATTAAAAAGATGTATAAGGACATCCTGAACATTAAACCCCTACATCCCTTGAATATTATCGATAATAAAAGGCTTACTTTCCATATTAAAACAGAAATTTCAGAGAAGTACGATACAATCAAACAAATCTTCAGGGAGAAATACAGATGGGGAAAAAGATCAGTGGAAGATAGAAGCAATCAATCTCGGAAGTCTTCGAGTGGACATACAGTGGCTATTTGGTGATCATTCGGTCTATGGAGATTTCAGTAACAGTATCAATCACAAAGACCATATTGTGTCGAGGAAATCATACATAAACTCCTTAATTCAATCAGGAAGACACAATAGGATAAGAATAACTTTGCCGAAACTGATCAACAAAAGAGAGAAACGTCACCTATGTCTAGTCAAAATATGACACAAGAAGTTTGCCGAAAAGAAGGAAATGAACAGATACATCCAAAGGGACCATGCAGTTTCCTCTTCCGCTAATCCTGATCAGCTCGACGAGACACAACAACAACAATTACAATTCCCATGTACACTATGTAAAAAGTCATACAAGACAAAGAGGTGGCTAACCAGTCACCTTAACCGGGATCATAAATTGGAGGATAAAGAATAAATTAGAGAACCAACAATGACACCAGCGCAAACCATTTCAACAAATAACACAGAAGAAAGAGTCGTAGAAAACCTCAACATGCCAGGACATTAGATTCAATCCGTAAAGGACTCCCCGACAATCTCGTCAGTGGTAAAGGAAGAGATAGGTACTGAAGAAATACATCTTACTTTTAGGATTGCAGATCTAACTAAAAGGGGAGAGTTTAGATGTCCCTTTTGTGGCTGCAAAAAGTTCACGAATACAGACAAAGGTATGCAGAACCAAGGATATACAACCCATGCGTGGTCGTTTCTTACAGGTAAGCCACAAAGATCTCGGAGAACGAAACTATCCGACCCAGTAGGAGGCCTATTTAGGACCTGCCAGTGACTCTTTAGTATGGGTGAACACTCTAAAGAGCCTAGAGGCTCAATACAATTCGAAAGAGATGGAAGACCCACAATGATTATATTTAAAAATGAATTTCAAGCAAATTATATTGCAACAAAAAAATTAGCATCCAATATATATATATATATATATATATATATATATATTTGTAATAATTTTCAGCCATAAACTAATAATTAATTAATCTTTAAACATACTCCTATAATTGTCATTAGTTAATTATATATAATTAATGTAAGTTTAATTGTGAAGTAATAATAATGAAAACGTAAGAATTAATTATTCTGTCCCAGTTAATAACCGATGCAAATGTATTGCAAAATTCTTAGGTTTGCTGTAGCCCTACCGAAAGGAGACGTAACCCACGTAGATAATATTATCAGTAATAAATGTATAATTAATACATTTTTGTAAATAGTATCAGTATAAAGGTTGTATTAATAATATAACATTTTAATGATAATTGCATCTTTATAGATCGTTTATTTAGTAATAAAATAAAAAATTAATAATTAATAAAAAATCCTTAAAATGCTATTTTATTTTAAAAAATTGTGTTAAAATTATAAAAATTTTGTTTCAAAAAATTGTTTGAGCAATTTAACAATAATTTTAGAAAACGATATAATATTTTAAAATTCACTTCTGTCCCTCCGGCATTGCTTTTATTAAAATTAATGTATTAAATCTTTAACATTACAAAAGGAATTTAGTAAAACGCACTAAATTTTAAATTTATTAATTACGAAAATTTAATTAATTTTTCTATTATTATATTTTTGAGGTTTTTAACTAAATCTCTTAATTTACAACTCATTAAATTTTATTCAAATAATTTATTTTACATTTGCAGAAATTTTTAATATTAAAATACAGTTTGTGAACATATGAAACTTATATCTTTGACTATTACACAAAACAGAATCAAATCTTTTTTCAATTCTTTTTATTAAATTACTTTCTATATAGGTATATGTATATATAATTATGTATACTCAAGGAATTTAGAAACCGGTTTTCAAAGGCATTTTACTCAATTGATTTTCTTCAAACTTTGCACATTTACTTATTATCAATGACAATAAATGGTTACTTAAAGATTTGATCGAATATAATCTTTTTAAGATCCCAAAATGGGAAAAAACGAAAAATTTGGAGTTCCCGAAAAACAATAATTGCAAGATATCTCCTTATAAATTATAAGTAGTTTTTATATTAATTTTTATTGGGTTTTTTTAATTAAAATTTTTGTCATGTTAAATTTTTAAGTAAGTTATTATAATTTCATTTTTTGAATTTGAATTAAAAATTAAAATCGATTCACAAATTATTAATGATAAAAAATTATTACTTACCGACAATTATATTACTTTGTTGATAGTTTTCCAAATCTAGACAGTGATTTATGAATGTGATGATTACTAATATGAATCAAATTCGCCCGATTTTCACTTGCTAATTGTTTGACAATTATAGTTATTACTCCGTGACTAATTTATCGTTATCTCAAAGGTTACATTAATTGAAGTTATTTACAACTGTTAACTTTGTTGTTTTTTTCACTTTTTATAATTATTTACTGATAAGTAGTTGGTATTATATTTATCAAACTTGAAACTATTATACTAGGTTTGATTGATTTAGTATTTCACCTATCGTTATCTCAAGTTTTTTTGTTGAGTCTAACAAAGTTAGAAATAGTGATTTCAATTTCATTCAGATCACAATTAGGGAATTGAACTCATTATTTCTACAATATAGTTTAAATAAAATAAAAAACAAATATTTAAACAAAGATTTTATTAAAAAAATATACTTTTTAATCTTTAAAAAGAGAATAAAAGTTAATTGGCTATCTAAGAATCGTTTTATTTAATGGGCATAATATGGCTAAAACTGGTATAATTTTGGTTGGCAAGCTTTAACGAGAAGGTCCAATCTTTAAAATGGAATATCGAATAATATCAGCGTTTCATTTTTAAAAATATGCAGTTTTCACAAAAAAATGTAAAAATGAAAAAGATAATAATTCAGTTCAAAATAATACTGTTACACAAAAAAATTTCTTTTTACCTTCTTTTGTGAGTTAATGTTTTTTTCTGCATAATTTTAGCATGCTGATTTCCATATTAAATATGGTCATTAAATTATGAAAGTAACTTCAATCAAGATTTTAATTTATCAATAAATGTCATTTTATGGAAAATAATAAGCAAAGAAAAATTAATTAAAAATTCTGTCATTATTCATTTAAATAAAACGGTTTAATTAAAATTATATATCAAGTTTAAGGAAGGGGCTTGGATTTCTTGCAAGTAGACTTTTGAAAGCGTTTATCTTCAGACCAGTAAAAAGCAGTAATTTGTAAGCATCGCACTGCTCCATCGTCCTTGGTAGCATGACTCTGTTAAAAACGATTTCCTTGTGGAAATGCCCTCTGTGTGCCTCAGTGTCTTTACCAAGACATTTCGGGAAAAAATCAATATGTGTATCAAGAAGATGATTTATGAACTAAATGAGCCCTGAGATGTTTAAAATTAGCAAATTTTATCATTAGATGTAAAGTACTTCATAAACTCCTTGTGTATTAAATAAAAGTTGCAAATTTTTGCAACTAAATTTCCCTGTTTTAATTCTGAAGTAAAATACTGCGACTGTCATTTCCTCAAAGCAAAATCACGTATAAGGTCCGAAAATTCAGCAATATTAGTGAATTGGTTAATCAGAACAAAAAGTTTGATTCGCAATTTTTTTTATTTCCAGCATTAAATCAAAAAATCGATACATTATTGTAATGAAAAGAGAAATCAGATTTATTTTAGTCTTCCATTAACCTTATTGAATAATTGGATGAAGAGATTAGTAATATTTATTAGTAGCACAATAGACACCAGATTGTGATTAATGTAATTAATTGACAAATCATTCAGCGACAACAAGTATCTTTCTGGTCAAGTCCAAATGAGTGTTGCTGAAATTGTCACAGAATTTATTTTACAACTATTGATTTTTTTGTTTAATCTGTTACTAAACATTCATCGGGTGAACTCACAATCTAAGTGGTCTAGGTGCCGGTAGTTTGATAGAAATTCGTCGGCGAGAGTACCCAGTGAGACGAATATTCAGTTCCGACTAAACCAGAAAAGCCCGTGTTCCGGTTGGATGCGTCACAAAAAAAACAATGTGGAAATAAGTTTGTTGAGTTTCTCTATGTGACACAAATCCGTAGACTTTAAGTGGTCCAGAATACTTATGTATTGAATAAAAACAATATAATTATATTATTTCGACATATAATGTCACATTATGCTCAGTAGTTGGTAATTTTTAATTAATTCTTTCATTTTTTTTCAAAGTTGTTCAATGAAGAACTATAGTTGAATATATAATAATACGCTCGAATCTTTGGAGTTGGAAAGGTTAATAAAAATATTATTTGGACTTCTGCGATAGCGTTCATTAATAAATTATACCAAGTTCAAAATCGCTGTATTTTAATCAGTATTATCAAAACTCATAACATCGAAATGGCAAATATCACGATTACGTTCAAAAATCCGAATAATTGAAATTTGATGGTTGTAGTTCGATGAGATTGCGGTATTTTACGGAGAATATCATTCCCATTGTCGCGTTGGTCACGATGGATATCGCGAATGTCAGCAACAGATGGGATCTGTCAGATCATGTTCGATACCGCCGCACTTGACCCGACGGCGCCCTGCGGGTCAAAATAACCCCGCAAGTTGGGCTCACCGGTATCATGCGAGTGGATTGACCACACTCTCCGCCATCCAAGGCGGTACTAAAAGTCATATGGGTGACCATATTCCAAGAGGAGTTGTTGTGAATCGATCGAAGTGCCAGCTTATACTAGCGCATTGACTGATAATCGACCAGCTCTATGGATCTCCGAGCATTATTTTCACACTAGGTCATCTTCGTGGGGCAGGATTTCTCCTCATGATAAAGGGGCACCGGCTGTCATTGCTCAATTCGTTTGACGGCGACTTAATTTGGATCATACTGTATCATGAAAATAAGTTACAAAACAACTATTGAAACTTTAAAAAAATTTCATTTATTAAAAATAATGATAAAATATGTATAAAATAATTTTTTTGCTTTCAGTAATTTTAATTATTCCTTTCAAATTAATAGTTAATTTTTTTTACATTTCTTTTCGAACAACATTTTTTTTTATTATTAATAAAACGTTTTCAATATTGTTTCATTATTAATTAAATATTTCTTTCTATGTATTAGAATATCGTTACAATAAATTTATCCAAAATAAAACAAAATAGCCAAAACTGGAAAAATAATTTAATGGAACATCTTTTAAATACTTTCGATTATTTCATCTTTTCCAATAATAAATAATGAAATGTCTGTCTGCGATGCTGCTAAATGAGGAGTGACATTCAATTTGAAAAACTGAATTTTATTTTATTATATTTGATTATAATTTAATCATTTAAAGCTGACTTTCGAAATGTTCTTCAATCTTATGTTGGTATAATGATCATTATTAAGGACACTGAAAGAAATATTTTTGATGAAAATGAGCCTTTGTGATAATTATTATCGAAAACGGCTTCGATGATTAACCTATTAAGTACTTTGGGCCCTAAATACGAGTCTTTTTTTTTAATTTTTCTGGTATTGCATATGAGTTTACAGGAATTTTAGTTATTATCTACTAGTAAGCATGTCACTCTATTGCCTCACATGTTACTTTTTAACTCCGAAAATTTGATGAGGAGATATTGAATCATTAATAATTCATCATAATAACTAAATTTTATGCAAAAATTTAATAATATTTAATTCGTAATATACCTTTGAAAGTTAATGTATCTATTAAAATTGAATTAAAATTGATGATGATGATGTATATAAACATCGAAACATGTCCAATAATTATTTAAAAAAGCTTTAATCAAATTATATTTTGAATATACTTAGGCTGTCCCAAAAGTCCTCAAGGGGCTTTTAAAAACACACTAATATTTTACAAAATTTAACCAAATTTGTACTGAATATTATTCAGACTGTCATAAATACTGTGTTAAAATTTCAAAGCATAAAATTTGAAACTTACCAAAAAAATAATATTATTAACCAACAAAAAAAATAGATGCAGCAAATTTAAAAATGTATTTAAAAAAAATATTTTAAAAATTTCTTACACAACAACATATTCACCATTGTTGTCAATAACCAACTGACAATAGTTAAAAAGTTTATCTAGTTGTTTTTTTAATGTTTCTGTTGATAAAAACTTAAAAAAGAATTTACAAGCTTCTTCAATTTCTTCATGTGATTTGAAAACATGATTTTTAAAACTTTTCTTCATTTTTGAAAACAAGAATCTGTCACACAGATTAAAATCTGGACTATAGGGCGATTGATGATTTTTTTATATTTTTCTTCTTTCAAAAAAAGAGTTGTTTCTTTGCTAGAATGACGTCTTGCATTATCATACCACGACTTAAGTTCCTTTTGCTTGATGCTGTTAGATCTAAGTTTCCGCCATTTTATACCGGTATCATGAACAAAGTTCACATACGCCTCGGAATCAATCTTGGTACAATATAGCATTGCTTTTACATTAAAACGTTTGTTGCAGGTAAAATTTACAAAAACAAGAGATTTTTTATCAGTCATTGGCGATGTCTTTATCACTTTTGGTGGAACAGTATTAGAAGGAATCCAAACTTTGTGATCTTCTTTCTTTCCTCTACCTTGGAAAAAGATCTGTATCATCCTCGATCGCTATGTTGGAATATGCTTCTGTGAAATTACATGGCGTATATGCTTTGCAGTGTTAATGCGTTGTTGTTTATTAGCAGCAGAAAGTTCATGAGGGACCCAAACAGAATAAACATTTTTGTAATGAAGTTTTTCACGCAAAATTTTGTGAACTGTATTTTTGCCAAAAGAAAGTTCATTTTCAATATAACGCAAAGGCGCATTTAGAGCTTCATCAATCACTTCTTTGACTGCTTTAATCTTTTCATCGTCTATTAATGACGGCCTGCCACTTCTTGATGAATCGTCGAAGGACGTCCGCTTTTCTTTTTTAAAATCAGTCAACCATTGTTGAATAGTTTTCAGTGCTGGGTGATTTGCGTCTTCCCATGCCTGCTGAAGTTACTGAAGAATTTCTGAAGTAGACAATCCTCTTTTACTTTGAGTTAGAACAAAAAAAACGTTGGCAACATTTATTTGATTCCATTGTTAAAAACCGCTTGATTTGAATTCGCTACACTTAAAAATTTCAATTTTAAAATTTCAATACTTTAATAAAACAAAATTTTACTTTTTTAATTTTATGCTTTGAAATTTTAACACAGTATTTATGACAGTCTGAATAATATTCAGTCCAAATTTGGTTAAA
>MQRK01237146.1:68925-80445 GCA_001938485.1 Girardia tigrina | reverse complement strand
TAATTTTTAATTTTTTAAAATATTTAATAAGCAAATTAACATAAAAATATTTTACCCTTTAAATCAAAAAAATAATAAACTATTCAGGCGAGATAAAAATTTAAAATTAACCCCTCATAGATGCCATATCCTCTTTCATAAGTGACCCATACATGTTTGGGTTTGTCACCAGAGGTTTCTTTTCCGTATCTTGTTTTTTGTTTCTAAAATTAACTCCAGTTGCTCTTCTGAGACTTTTTCGATCACCTTCTTGTAGTAGCTGGACATATTTTGCTGAATTCTCTGCTCGGGGCCTCATTTTGTAAAGACTTTATTTTTTTGTTGTCCTAACAAATATTTATTGACAACCAGTTTTTGAATTGATAGAGGAACTGAATGTTTTCTGTAGTCCTCAAATTCGGTTTTCCTCTTTGTCAATTCATCATTCAGCTTGGTACATTCTCTTTTCCATTTCTGCAACTCCAGCAGCAGTTCTCTTTGTTGCTCTTTGCTTTCACTGATTTTTCTTTTCATGCTGAATAACAGCGTTGAGTGGATTACAATTAAAAAAAATTTTAAAAAAAACAACACAAAAAAATAATTGATGGATGCTATGAGAAACGAATTCTCTGCTAGAAATGAAACTTGGCAAGGACTTCCTCAAACTTCCAGATCATCAATAGTCTCGGTAGGCACTATAAGCACCTGCCGTTAATCTTTTAACAGATCGGCAGTCATCAAATTACTCCAAAACCTGTTCATATTCCCTACCTGATCGTCAATAGTCTCGGCAGGAACTATAAGCCCCAACTGTTATCTATCGACAGATCGTCAGCCTTGAGAATGTTCCCCAACCTCCATCAACTTCAAAAAAAGAAATAAAATCTAAAAATTACCTAGGTTCAAAACAATATTTTTATTAAAATTTATTCAATGAAAAAGTCTGATCAAGTGCACAAATTCGGATGAATTTATACAGTTTTCCTTTACACAAAAATTTCACAAACCCATAACCAGACAATTCTCACAATCAACCTTCAATCATCCATCTCTAAGTCAACAGCCCTCAGATAGAAACAACCCTGAGACGGCCAAAATTCCGATCAAACTCACGTCAACAAATTAGGTCATCAAATTCTCACAAGAAAATAATCAAATCAATTGGATCAAAGGGTCAAAATCAATTAAAAGTTTTTCTTTATTAATTAATTTATATTATCAATTATAATTATAATCATTCATTTTTTTAGATTCTGGGAATTTTTCCTTTACTCGCCTCGGTGCCGGTGCAATGAATAGGCCCGAGGCTGAGGTGAAAGATAATCTCACTGGTCCAAACACTTGTCAATGTCTGAAAAGGATGTTGTACAGTTACAACATTTCCATAATAGCTGTAAACGTATTACACGTAGAAAAACAAATCTAGATAGAATAGATAATAGGGAACTATTTGTTCGTTTGACTCAGACAGAGTTATCATAGCCAGGAAGCTTATGTGATTCTACATGTACAATAAAAGGAATGATTTGAACGAAATAAGAGTATTAAAATTGTACTATAACTACCCTAAATACAGAAAACAGCTCAGACTAAAGACGTATGAATACTTTGAATCATATTGATTAAAAAAGGACTTATTACAAACGGGGTTTTGGCTTTTCGGCTGGATGAAAACCGATAAATGGATATTCATCTGTCTCTTCCATCATGTCCCTTATTGCGTTTTTAATTTAATGTGATTAATTGTATTGCAAGTGTTTTGGAGACTTTAAAAAGAGTTTTGAATTGTAAATTCTAAAAGTTTAAATGGGAATTTATCGAAATAGATGTTTAAAATCTGGTGTTCTTTGTTTTCAACATTAAGTTAAATGTAACATCAAAAAATTGATCTTACTATTTCTCAATGGTAAATGGGTTCCGTATAGATTTTATTCGAGTTCTGTTTTAAAATATAATAGCATCGACGATAACACCAATTAGGTTTTTATTCATTTCAGATATTGAGTGCGTTTGATATATTCATTGCACTGGACGATCGGTAGCAAGTAGACTGGTAACTGGTTGGTGTGAGATGCGGTCCAGGAGAGTGGATCAGATAATAAATACTTAATCTTTCCGAATTTTCGGGAAGAAGGCAGCATCTTGGCCCATAGAGATGCTCTGAGAGAGTCAATAATGTCTTTGATTGCACTCGACCGCTTTTCATTCATCAAATTGTCGTATTGATTAATGACAAATCCCTTCGGACTCCAGGATACACAAAACGCATTCGATTTCTGATTTATAATATCGATTTTGTTTTCTTTCACACAACACAGTGAGACCGTATCGTTCAAAACCATCAAAAACGACTCTTTCTCATTTGGATGCCACCGCAAATCGACCAACTGACTCTCGGTATTCAGTGTATATTCACAAAAATTTGATTCTCCACTCTCAATCAGTGATCTCTCGACACGGAACAACCTGACAGTCACCAATCGACCATCATCGGTCAACAAGGCGACCAGCAGAATCGATCCACTGCAACTGAACTCGATCCAGGCGACATCAACCGGAATTTAATAGAGAAAAGTGGATCGATACTCACGAGCCCGTCCCTCAAGTCGACCGATTCAATACTCGCTCTCTCGCACGAAGAGACACTGAAGAAATCCACATCGTTGCCAGCGATCGACGCCAGTAATCCGGCCCGACAATCGATTGCATTATATCGGATGTTTTTCATGCATTTAGTCGATGACGGTTTGAATGGATGAAGCGTTTGAAAATTAACGCTTATCGAATTCGATTTGTCATTAAATCTTTCGAATCTTTCACAGAATACTTTAACCATTTCAGTATCGATTTTCGAATTGATTGATTCACATTTCGCTTTGTAAAAACAAATCTTATTGGAACAATTCTCTATTCGCCGATCACACAGAAATACTGCGCCGTTTATTTGATTATTTCTATTTAAATTTCAATCTAAAATCGATTCGAGTTTGATAAAATCGACGAGAAGAATCGGCGCATCAAAAATCGTATCATTTAATGTTTTTGTAATTTTAATATTTGCGGTCTTTTTTTAACATCACGATTAGCATAATTCAGCATCCAGAAAAGAAATTCACTCTTTAATCAATTCAAAACGATATTAAGTCACGTATCGAATTTATTTTCATCAAAATCTCTATCGTTTTTACAAGTTCATCAATTTATTCCGCTAAACAAAACTCAAGGTCATTTCAAACTATCAATTCTCAATAACTAAAAAATCAAAATTACAATTCAAATTGTTCAATTTCCATCGAATAATTTCAAAATGACAAAAAATAATGAATTAATTTTCCATTTCAATTTGATTTGACTTTCTCCAATTTGAAATGAATATAATAATCATAATAATTAATATAAAAAACAAAAATTTAATAATTAAAATGTTCGAATCCCGAACACTTAATGTTCCTTTGATCAACCTGAACTGAGATCTATCCACTACCTTGATTCCAATCTCAAATTAGACGAGGTGATCTGATTTCGTAACTGTATCATAGTTCTTAATTTTGCAATCTTTTTTAAATTTCGGTCCTACAGTATTTAAAATAAATCGGAAAGTGGATTGTCTCTCTATGGATCCGGATATTCTCATGAACACGAAAGTTTCATTCATTATTTCTTTTTACTTTATAATATTATGATTTGTACAGAATTTTTCGACTCCGAAAATCTGAACAAAAATCAATTTTTTCAATAAACCTCTTCTTCTACTTCATTGATATATTTTTCTTTTCGCGATGAATATCTCGTTCTTCAAATTTAAATGCATATAATTACATTTTTTGTCAAAAATTATCACCTTTCAAAACATTAAAAAATATCCTTTTTCAAAAAATAAAATTATCATCTCTATTTCTCAAAATTTATCCATTTTATTCATTTTATCAATATTTATACATCATACCTCTTTAAATTTTAAATCAATTAAAATTTATTTGAATAATTCAAAAGCACAACTTGAAAAACATAATATCTGATATTTTAAGAGTAATTTACAATAAGTTGAACAAAATTAAAAGAACCCTAATTTTACTCAGTTTAATATAAATCGTATTAAGAAGGGTTCGTGATTTATTGTTTATTAAGTAATCATTTTAAATTATCGGTCTAAATATTACAGCTATATTACAACATATTCAACGGATCTTAAAACGCATAATAAATATCAAGCAAACCTTCTCCTACTGTAACCCGGAACTACTTCTTACAAAAATTTAAAATACAATGCTTCAATCCTTGTGAATTGTATGTTCGTTGAATTTCCGCAGGTTGTATCACACAATTTTACTGAAACTAGTCTTTTAAAATTCTAATGTTGTCATTCAGCTGTCTAACACATTAGATACCACTATCGTCAAATAACGACTTTGTGTTTTTATTTTCCAATTTTTTATACATTTCAGGTGATGAAATCTTTCAGTCTAGTCAGTCAAATGGTATTTATTATATTACTTTAACATAAAATAGTATTGTAAGATATTACCTTTTAGATCTAGGTAATAGTACCAAATGGGTTGTTGTGGACCACCACATTTCCACTCACATAAATAAGGAGAAAATTTCCAAAATACCCAACAAAATAAATTTCACAAACGACAAATGTAATATAAACGTAACAATAATAACAAATTATTTAAATTCCAAAATTGGTATTGTATATATTTTTTTCTCTGTTAGAATTTCTGATCTGTATAAACATTCCCTTTTTAAATGAAAGATTTGTTTGATAGAGAAACACAATGTTTTTGTTTTAATAAATTATTTTCGTTGGAAATTCTTTAGAATTTGCTCTTATCGATCAAATTTAATCGATGTACTCTGATCAAAACAATGGACGGTTTTTATTTTTTTTTATTTTTGAACGCGGCACCCAATAATCCGCACATAGACATAGAATGATCGACCCGGCGATCAAACAACCAATGACAATACCAGTCACTATCGAACCCGCGACTACCCAAGTGAAAATATTGTTCGGGAGACTTGATTTGTCTTATCTTTCAGCAATCAAGCTCGATTTGGGCTAATGTACATTTTTTAACAACTTATCTAATCAAAACGATAATATTGGAGAATCTTTCAAGTTTTAAGACGACACAGTTCAAGAACCTTATTTCAGTGTCATAGTTTGACCTCATCTGCAGTATCATAACAAGTTAAATTTTATTTTCTTAACTAAAACAGATATTAATTTCTTATTAAAATAAGATTTATCAAATATACTATATTTATGTCGTGTTTTTAACTGTCTTAAAAAAGAAATAGTCTGTCAGGCAGACTTAAAAGTGATTAATAATAATAAAAACAACTTAAAATGTTCTACGTTCAATAAATGTGAATCTCTTCGTAATTTGTTAGAAAAATTGTAACTGAAAAATTAGATTACTAAAGACCATAAAATAGAAAAATGTTTGTTTACAGAATACGTTACGAAAAATTCGTTAGAACAGTACCTCTCTTATCAAGATTATAGTTTGAATTTTAAAATGTTTTTGATGATTGGAATAAAGGGACAAATTTTACTCACATGTACGTGTTGCGTTGCATAAGTACCAAATCTGAAGAAAAAAAACGACTTTCAAAAAGGACCATTTTTATAATACAACAAGCTTAACGTATGTGTGCATCATTTTTCAACATAATTTCCATTTCGCTCCCCACCCTTCCCTCAAGGAATAATCAATTTAGAAAACGCCTTTCTGAAATATTCCTTGGGCATGTGGCGAAGTAAACTTTCCCGGTAACCTTCAAATCGTCTTTAGATCAAAATTGGATGCATCTCAAATGGTTCTTTATATGTCTGAAGAGGTGACAAATTCTCGATGTCAAATCTGAACTGTACTGCGGATGATCCGCAATCAATAGTCTAGTATCTTCAATTGTGGCCGGAAAAATTCCCGATATCTGCACTGGGGCATTGCTATGGAGAAACCATAGTGGTGTGTTTCTCTGCTTCATTCTATTCTTTATGGCGGTTGCCACGAGATGGTTGTAATAGGCACCATTTATGATGATGCCCTTGTGAGGAATATTTTGAATTGTGTGTTGATATTGTGCATGTTGTATGTTGATTCGGATTGTGCCTCTCCTACACAGATGGATGATTGATATTTTCTTTGATTCCTACTAATTAAAAATAATTTAATTTAATTTTAAAGTAAAAAGATTTTAAATAATTATTGAATGTATTATTTATTTTTTAATGTAATTTAAAATTTTAATATATTAATTTAATATGTTCTTTATTTAAAAATGTTTAGATTTAATTTCAACCAATTAGATTCTTTATAATTAATAATTTTTATTAACAGATTTTCATTTAGTGAAAATAATTAGTTTGAACTCAGAAATATATTGATCAAGAGAGATGTCAAATAGTGAATGCGCTTGTGATATTAATAAATGTTGTAAACCTCATATTGATGTTGTTAATATTATATAATTATCCTTGAAATCTTTGAAAATAACACCTTTATGATTGCAGAAAAAGTAAAACATCTTAGCTCGTCCATGACTTGTCCTTGTTCACATTTTCAAAGATTTCTTCTCTTCGGGTAGTTTCCACTCTGCTGACTCTCGCTTTGTTTCCGGAAAATACATACTGAATGGGATATTATCTTCCGTAATTAAATGTGCTAAGAAAGTCTCGCCTCGCTAGTGCCAGAGGTTCAAGTTATTGTGACTGCATTCAAAGCTGTTTCGAATCATTTTACCAGTCAAGAAACTGGTGATGTTGTTAATAATAATAAACGGTGCTTAATTCGTTTTTTTTCAAAAATCATCCTGAGAACAATTCAATTAGTGGTATTAATAAAATGTCGAAAAACACATTGATGCTCATAACAGTAAACATAAAAAGTATTTGTGTTCACAAAGTTCTTTCTATTAGTCACACTTATTGGTACACCACTTATTATTTTTATTATTATTATTAATAAAGATTTTTATAAACATTAGTACAAATTCATAAACCTCAACAAGTTCAGCCTACATTATACTTTTTTACGTCATTTTTACGTCACAATTTTTAATTAAATGAAAAAAATTAATTATATTCGTTTAATAATGATAACTGGTCATTATGATACTTTACGATTATCATATTATAAAATAATTTAGTTTTTAATTAATTTAATTTCTAATAAACTTTAAAAAATATTTTTTATTTAATTATTACATAAAAGTGATGTGTGTTTGAAAAAATTAAGTACGGATACCGTAACAATGAATGTACGTGTGCGTATGTGAGCAGATTTGTCACACCACGCAGGCCTACAAATGAACAGTTTTCATTTTAAAATTTGAATTTCGGTGACTCAGTGGTGGCATCTTGGCCAGCAATCGTCAATCGATATCACTTACGCCATCACCTTCAACCACATTTGGTCACAATCGCTATCAAATGCTGATAAAAGTGTGCTTATTTGTACTACTCGTTACCGTAATCGAATGTCCAAGGAGACATTGGCAAACGAGGAAACACGATCCTTCGGGCAAATTTAAGGATGATGTTCTCAGTATACGTAAGTACATTTGAATGAAATATAATTAAATCCATTGAAAAAATTATATTATTTGTTTGAATCTGTGTACATATTAAATAGAAAGGATGTGTTAAACAATGGTAAGGTTCATGGCCAGAAGAAATCTTAACTCAGAATATAAATAATAATTAGTGAAAATTCAATTTTTTTTGAAATATTTTTTGGTTAGTTTTAGGATCAAAAATTATTTTTAGCATTCAAACGTCTAATATATATATATATATATATATATATATATATATATATATATATAAGATTATAAAGAGGCAAATAATATTATTTTATCTGTGATTTACATCTTAGAATTGGTTTAACATTTGTCATAATAGATAATGTATTTTGCGATTCGATGAAAAGTATTTGTAACGTCAATATCAGAAGTCATTTTAACTCAATTTTTTATGTTTTAAATATTTAATTTTTTATCATATCTTTAATTAATTTTAAAATTTGAAAAATAATTTTTACAGATATTAATAAAATTTTTAATAAAATTCAAATAAAATTATTATTTTTTAAAATACTGTTTTATCCGTTATCTGTTCTTAATTCATTTACTTTTTTACTAAACTAATATTTTAAATCAAATTATTTATAAAGAATATTTTTAATTCAAAGTTAAAATATTTAATTATCATTCTACTTAATTTTTAAAATTTTCAATTTGATTTCAGGTCAAAATAATTTTTAAACCCATTTAAAGTTTGATCAGCGAACTAAATTAAATATCTCATATAATTTATTCAAATTAAAAGGTTAAGCACAAATTTTCTATATAGAAATTTTATTAAGAATGTTATATATATTTTTTAGCTTTTAAAAGATTTATCTGCATTTTTATTCATAATACATTTAATTCTGCTCAGGGGAATTCTCAACATTCGTAATTAAACACCGTTCTTGATTGAAAAATATATTCTTTCTTTCACCGAAATTCACATTTCTTTATTCGATTTGGAAGCATTGAAATCGAAGATGACCACCTTTGTTGCCCTAGGAACATGAAATATTCGGATATTCTTTTCTTATTCGCCCTTCTTCTCTGCAAACAAAAAAATAATTGCTTAAATTTCGAACAATATCTATGAATCTTTCCTTTCTCGTGAAGCAGATAACAGATAATGTCTCTTGAAAATTTAATACTGGCTATTGTTAAATGTAAATTTTATATTTGATTATATTGTTCTAGAAATTAATTTTTTATTACGTTCACAAATGTCTTTTTTCTATGTACTGTGGTTATTTCATAGTCTTCCAACACGAACTTTATTCTTGTGATCAGATTTTTAATATTTTTTCTGTTTCAGCATGTAATCTCAACTCCGTCTCCGCATTCTTCACACAATGAACTGAAAATATATTCTTAGTTCCTCTTTATTCCACTTGTGTACTAACAATTTGTCTTTCATTTGATCTATTTTTTTTGAAAATAAATCGTTGGCGACTACTTTTCCTTTGTCGTAATTGTAAAGCGACATAAAATTTTTAATTAATTATGGCTTTTTCTAAGAGGCAATTACCAATCCTTCATCAAAATTTGGAAAAATTTTGGCATCCCCAATTCATAAGTTAAGATTCATTCTTTGATCGAAAATCAATTGACCAGAATTGACTTGATTTTTCATTCGATTTTTGAAATCTCGAAAAATCTTCGGAAATTCACTATGAAATCTGACAGATTTTGCTATCTGTTATACGCTTCATGAATCATATGGTGCAAAAAGTTTGAGTAGGTCGCTATGAGAGAAAGGACGAGATATATACATGGGTGCCCACAGGGGAAGGTAAAGTAGGGCACTTGGCCTCCCCTGGACAAATAATGTTTTAAAAAATTGAAAAAAAATATTTCACTAAGAAATTGGAAAATTATAATTGGATGCTAGAACAATATTGGCTGCTAAAAATCTAAAAAAATATATTAGATAAATAAGCTGAGAAAAGTACATTCCGAAAATTCTATTCCAAAAATAAATTAATAATCAAATAAATGAATAACAAAGAATTAAAGATTATTTTCATAAAGATTTTTACTCTCTCATGGCCGGAAAAATAAGTGGTGTACAAAAACTTATTTAAGAACAATAACCCTATGATAAATACCTTTCAAAGAGCATGCCTATTCTAATAACAATCAATTTGAATATTTTCTTTGTTATGTTGTTTATTAATGTGTTTTTTTATAATTTTGAATTTGATAAGAACAAAACTGAATAATTAAATAAATTGATATTTTCAAAACAGTCTACCCAGAAGTTTGAAATTTCCCCGCCATCCCGGAAAAAGTCTTCCTAAGGAAATCCTTTATGTCATATTTAATTTCATATGTAGACAATTATTTAAATTTCTTTTGAAGAGTTTTGTTGAGAATATTCTTAAACCGTATATTTAATTTAATTAATTAATTTACTTTAGTTTAGGAATTATGAATTTATGAATTATTATTATCACAAAAATAATGACACATCAATTTTATAATATCAGTTTTAATATTTAGTGTCCGGATAATCTGAATATCGAAAACATTCAAAACAATCCTCTTCCATCTAGATAGGTAAAAAAACAACATTCCAAATGCAAATTACAATAAACATCATCAGAAAATTTTCCTCAAACTATTTTTTATCTATTGGATTGTAATCTTAAAGTTTTTAGTGATTTGAACAACCTTTTTAGTAGCATGAAAGAAAAGGAAAATCCTTACTAATTTAGACTGTGCAGTTAGTCAAAATATATAACGAGGAATTTTAGAAACCAAATGCATAATTTAGGAATTAATACCCTCTAGAATGTGTAAATCATTTTGATGATGGTAAGTTACTCATCAAACAAAAAATATGAAACAATTATTAACTCAAACGTGACTTTTTATTGTTATTCTTAAAGTTAGCAATTTTGTTTGAGAACAAAATGAACAAATTTTTAAATGGTTTACAGAAATGCTTTCACTTACTGTTCAATTCACTAAGTTAAACGTATTTACAATTTTTGGTTAAATTTTGTTTTATAATCTTCTTTTTTTTATCTTAAAAACAAATTCATAAAAATTGATCTAAACTATTTTTTGGATACATAATTGTGGTATATTAGATAGGAAATAGTATTAATACTATTAGCGTCAAGCACAAATTAAAAAGGATTTCAACCAATTCTAAAAGCCTGTATAATCTACCAAACAACTTTTTGTTCCAAAATATCCCTCATTCGCATCAACCACATTCTGCCATCAACAAACGAGATCATGTCGATTAAATAGAAGCCGGAGCTTTTAGATAAAAAACCTGATTCAATTCTATTTGGACATCATCATCATTTATTATTAGGTGTATAACTTAGTTTTTTGGATTTTTTTGCAGAACAGACAAGTTTATTTATATGACATAATAAGTTTTATTCTAATCAAAATATTTTCCATCGTTAATTATGACTTTCGACCATCTTTCAGACAAAAAAAAGTTTTGGTCTTTTGATGCGATCCATTGTTCCAGCCTTTTTTTATATGTTCCTGGTTTCTGAAGTGCTGGTCCCGAAGAGCGCTTTGCATTGATCGGAACAGATGATAATCTGATGGGGCGCAACCTGGTGAATAGGCAGCATGCGGTATAATTTCCCATCTAAGTGCTTCCAACGTGTTTTTTACTTGTTTTGAGACATGTGGCCGAGCATTGTCATGGGGCAAAATCAATGTGCGCTGTTTGTTGGCTGGAATAGGACGTTTTTCCTTCAATGCATCGTTCAATTTTATTTACTGTTGTTGGTAACGTTCTGCATTAACAGTTTCATTCGAATTCAGCAGCTAATAGTACAGTACACCTTTCTGATCCCACCAAATGCACAAAATAACCTTGCTTCCATGAATGTTTCTTTTTGCTGTTGACGTGGACGGTTCGCCAGGATGAACCCACGATTTCTTGCGTTTAGAGTTAACATAATAAATCCATTTTTCATCTCCAGTCAC
>MQRK01237146.1:51974-62478 GCA_001938485.1 Girardia tigrina | reverse complement strand
CTATTTTTTGTTTTATATATATATATATATATATATATATATATATATATCGATATATTTAAAAATATCATTTTTTTAAAAAGTGAACAAAGAAAAAATATCACTACAATAATGAATGATTTATTTAAAATTTACCCCAAATAGCCCAATTAATTAAACAACTGAATCACATTAAATTCTCTTGCTGCATTTAAAAAGTTTTTTAAAACTATAAACGGTTAGTTTGTATTAAATTACAAAAAAAATTCAAAATCATTGATATAAATATTAAAATTAAATTATATCTTATTTAAAACTAGAAAACAAATATCGATATTTTTAATTTATTAATTTAATTTTTATAAAATGACTCAATTTCTGCCTTTAAAACTTGATTCAGGGATGAAAACCACATAACAGAAATTTTAACTGATACTTCGACAAATTAGTTATTGAATTAGAGATTTTATAACTTAACGTTATTATTTAATTTTTTTTGAAACATAGTAAAATTCTATTTTACAGAATATTAGGTTTGCAAGAAAGTTATGAATCTTTTTATGTATGCTTTTTCGTCGCATATTTCTTAATATATTTGTTTTAATAAATTGTTTTATTGAAAAATTTCTGTATTATAAGGTGACACTTTTTTTCAAAAACTTAAATGTTTCATTTTGGTATTAAAGATGCACCAAGGACCGGTCAATCTTCAGTTATCGAGCATGACAAAATGAGAGCATTGGTTGAAGCCGTTTTGTCCCAAGTAGTTTGAGGTATAGCAAAAGAAACTTAACTTTAGTCCCCATGCAGTTGAGGATGCTTTGAATCGAAAGGAGAAAGAGAAAAAGCTTGATAAAGGGTTCCCTCACAATTTGAATGATCGGAAAGCATTTTCTTATTTAAGTTCTTCATCCCTGATTTTGCGCAACAATAAATTTGCGCGACCCACTATTGGAAGTGTCTGATTGGTTTGATGATTGTGTCTGATGGATTCCGTGCGGCAACTGAGAGCGTTATGGACAGTAGCTGGACAACAATGAGCTCTGAAAACATTATTAATAACTCGCTAAGAGGTTATTGTTATGATATGATTGTCTGCAGCAGATGACATCCACTAAAACTTTCAGAAAATGGGTCAGACTATTGCAGCAGTGTCATATTGACTAAGAATCAATGATATGTTTGAAAATTTACGTCAACAGCAGCCGTATTGTCTAATATAAAACCTTAATAATCTTGCATGACAAAGCCTGACCATACTCCACAGATCTTTTGAAAATGAATTATTATTATTTCAAGCATCTTAAAAACTTTCTCCTCGGTAGGACCTTTCCCAATCAGGATTAACCAAAAGGAACATACTTTGACTTCAATCCTTTCTATTAACTCTTTTCGCTTATGAAATCAATCGCCTTGCGACTTTTTAGCAATAATGTGCTGATTCTAATGGTTATTATTTCGATAAAATTGAATAAATATTATGAAAATTATGTAGTTATTGGATTCAAATTCCTTTCGAAGTCAGAGAACCGATTTAATTAGAAAGGCTTTCCAATCTGACTATCTTGTACCAGAAAATATCAGATGATTTCATTCCGTTAAAATAGATCTAAAAACTTAAAAGATTAAAAACCCTTGTACAAACCTAAAAAATTAATCTTTTTTTAACCTACAAATAATAAATTTTAATAATCTTAATATCGATTTTTTGTCATAAAAATGATTATATGGTGTAAATGAAATAATTAATGCGGTATTTTATTGTATATGTTTTTATCATATATATTTATATATGTATGTCTATATATATATATATATATATATATATAATACTCGAGATTACAGAAGTATGAAAGGTTCAGTCTGATGTCTTTCTCTTAGAAGTCTGCACAAATGTCTATATTATTAACCCAAAGAATTTTGAGCATCAAGCTTTTCTATTAAATGTTTAGATTTGATTTTTGGTATCTGTGTTTTTGGAAACATCAGCTATCTGAATGGATTTTTGAACTCTGGAGAATACTCTATTTTTTGTTATAATATTACTCATCGTGAAAGATCATTTTCGTGTTATTACATCTATTTTTATGTTGCATATTTTTTTCAAAGTACAAAAAAACAAGGTTGCTGGTGATACTGAGTCACTGATGTGAGTACTCTACGTCATCAAAAGAAACCATTTAGTCACACGTCATGGTTTTTGGAAGGTTTGGACGATTTCAGTTGCTGTACATTGAGAATTTGGTGACCAAAATACGTTTATCTGGTTTTGATTCAAATGATCTGATTTTATTTATTTACTTCACTTTGGTAGGGTTGACCTGGACAATTCTCTTACATAGCATTATATTTGAATATATGTATGTGTAAATATCTCATTTGTGATTAACGATAAGTTATCTTTATTGTTTTGATACTTAAAATATTCATATGTCCTCATCTAAATTTAAAAGAAGTCAAAGAAAATATTGCTTTGTACCTCAAATCTCTTGTTATTATGCTGACGTTGAGGAAAGCAATTTTCAATATTCCATTGATTATTTATTTGATCAGATAAAAGCTTCAATACTCTTCTAAGCTTGAAGTAAAAGAATAAAAAATTGATCTTTAGTATGATGCATGCAAAGGAAGCTAGAAAATCAACAAGGGTATTTTCTGTGATATTCAATATTGTTCAATCGTTAGAGTCATTTTAATATAGAAAACATTGATAAATAACTTAGTTAAAGAAAATATGATTGTGAGGAATTATTGATACATTAACTGATATTATGCACCTGAATCCGAAATGATTGATATCATGAAGTTGCTTTAGACTGTCGCTAGGTTCTCGTTACTCTCAAGATGTTATTGATGCAAAAAAAACCCTGTCAAGGTTTTAGCCATCGTCCAAAATGAGTTTGCACTCAAGTCAACGCATCCTCTTTATTCTCTTCAAAGCTCACTAGAGGTATTATCGCATTCCTTTGCCCTTCCGAGATTCCTTGATTCTGTACCTAATCCATAGCTCACTGAGGAACTGAGATAAAATGGGTTTTTATCCAGTAATCGCTGTTCTGAGCCATTTGTGAGATTTTGTACAGTTGGTTAGAAGCTTAAACTCACAGATTTCTTATTTCACTGCCAATTTCGAGCACCAATTTGATGCCTGAAGTTATGCATAGTTTATGTGACCACTATCGTCCTTCAAACGAAGCCAGCAGGCATCCTTGACCCCGATATCTTCAATCATGACGCCCTTTCAAATTATAAGCACTTTTCAGGCTCCCCAGGCAAGATCTTTAGTTTTAACCCGCTCAGATAAGTGCTAACAATTTTGGCTACTTGTGGTTCCACCATTGAGTCCCAGCCTCTACCTCACGCAAGTTGCTTGGCAACATTACACACCGGCCACAACCATCCACATTAATTCTAGTGCCGTGCAAAAAGACTACAACGGGTAATACCTTCTAGCAGTTCCGAAATTCTCCGATCCCAACACCCCTGCAGCTGACAATCTATTCCAGTTTTTACTACCAGCCCCAAGAATCAGCAACGGTCTATCGCCAAGGGAGCTTTTCCTTCCAGATCAAGACTCTCCAGCACCGCCATCACTGACACATTGGCAGTATTTTCTAAATATTATCTTTACAATATTATCATAGTACGCCTCGTTATTCTCTTAAACCGCCACATCCGACCCAATACGTATTTTAGCACCTTTTGCATGATTTCTGGAGTAACACTCAATTCGAATCCGAGCCGGGTTAAATATCATGACCAAATTTCACCAAACCTTTTTAAAGATAACTTTAAAATATGGTGAGTATACTCTACATGTGTCCTGATCTTAACAAATGGTTGAGTACATTTAAGGACTACCCTTGCATAAATAATAATTACAATATATTTTTTCCAAGTGTAAAATATTTTATTTTATCTACATTAATTTAAAAATAATTTAAAGAAATTGAAAGCCACATTTTTCTCGAATAAATAATAAAAACAAAATAAGTCCAAATACGTAAACTGTTATCTTAAAAAAGGATTACATAAATTGGTGTCTGAAACGTTTTACAGATAATCCCTTTCGTTGAATGAATAATATAATTTTATTTATTTATATTTCAGCTTCAGTAAACATTACAAATACAGGCTGCCCCGGAACAAGGCGTATTGTTTGTCAAAAGTTCTCCTGTAACAAACACATCAAGGACAGATGCGTCTTCAGGTGCCGGAAATGTATTGTTGTTGGAAATTCTTCAGGTCTTTGTAAAAAAATTAAAAATTGCAGAAGATTACAATAAAGATTATTACTCAGATGAAATCTTTTACATATCGAACTCAACAATAATCTATTTGCACAGTTTTATATTCATTGAACTGGACGGGTATCTGAAACTTATTGAAGACATCCTCAAGATTTATTTCAAACTGATAATCAATTTTCTTTTATTTTTTTTGTGATTTTAATTTTTTAAAACTTTTTAATTTGATCGATATTTTGATGTGATCGAGACGAATGTGATTTATTTATATCAATAAATATGTGTATGTTAAACACCGTTTCCAAACCTTAAAAATTTCTATTTTGTAGCTATGAGGGGTTAGTTTTAAGTTTCGCCAAAATAGTTTATTATTTTTTTTAGTTTTGAAAATTTAAAGGAAATAAATTAGAAAATTAAAATGCAGAGTAAAAGTATGATAAAATGAGTATGTGTTTAAAATATGTTTACATTGATAGCAATTAATATATTTTATAAGTGGAATAAGTTTAAATAAAGTTTAAAATAAATAATATTTTTAGAAATAATTTTTTTAATAAAAGGTCTTATTGTAAATTTAAATTAATTAGTTTTTATGATAAAGTTTCGTAAGAATGTAAAAGTATTTTACATTTTAAATTTTATAAAATTTTTAGTAAAAAAATGCAAAATTATTTTAAGGTAAAGATTTTGTAAAATTTTTGCAAAAAATGTAAATTTATTTTTAAGGTTTAATTTTCGTGAATTTTCAAAATTTAATCGAAAAGAATGGTAAATCAATTTTGGGCGAAATAATTGAATTAATTTGTTTAAGTATGTGAATTGTTGATATGAATAAATTTTTGTGGTGTTAAATTATGACTTTAGAATGCGATAATAATGAAAGTGGCATAAACGCTACTTACACTAGCTGTTAATAGAACTCACACATTTGACAGAACATTTATTACATTCACATTTCTTATCACCTTTATGATGATCAATATTATTGCTTTCACTATAATCCATCACTCAATTTTCAATCTCTCTCATTATAATCTGAACTTTACTTGAGAAAATTATTTTATTAAAAAATATTTAATTTAAATTTTATTGGCTTAAATAAAATATTTATATAGTCATTTTTAAACATTAATTTGATTTTAATTATTTAAAAATTTACAAAAATAAAATCAATAAAATTATTTAAAAGTCCCAATAATAAAAATTTGAATATTAAATCTAAATTTAAATAAATTAGTTTCAGATAACAAGAATTAAAATATTGATCATCCATCTGGTTAGGAGAGGCACAATCCCAAATTAACACACAACATTTAAACATGCAAACACTACAAAAAACAATTACACACCGCATATTCCTCACAGCAGCATTTGTCGAAACCATTTTGGTCACTTCAGAAAGGTATTCATTATTGATTTTATTTTTTTTAGTATTTGATTAAGTACAGTTGTAATTTCTTTTTGGTTTATTTTTGTTATATTTCAAAATAGTAGGGTTTGAAAAAAAATATTACATTTGTTTTTGCAGTCACTTCATTAGTATCAACCTATTTAATTTTTTTTTGAGTTCGGGGCGAGTGAGAGTTAGCAAAGTAAGGGATTTTTAGGCATCCCGAATGAACCGTGATTTGCCGCGATATTCGAGTTCAATCTCACCACAAATGCGCCATTCAATCTGCCACTCACATAGTTTTGATTCGATCGATCGATGATCCTCGAAGATTTATACGACTGGATATCCTCGATGAGGAAATGTGACTGAATTATCGGCAATATACAATCAACGATTTTTTTTCGCTAATTTGGCAATTTCGTCGAACAAAATCGATGTTTCCTAATATCAATTGATGCGACTGTTCTCGCTGTCAACTTTAGCACTAAGGGTTTGATCACAAATTACCACTCATAAAATTCACAATCAAAATTCTGAGCAATTGGAAATATATTTTACAAATTTCAGAACAAGGTGTTTAAAACTTTATTTATAATAAGTCAGATAAACAAATTGTAAATTGTAGATATATATCACGATTAATTTTTTTATCATAAATAAGAATATGTGATTTTAATATACAAATATATTTACAAATATTAAGATAACTCAATTTCAGACACATCCATTTCAACCTCTGCTTGGTAGGGACATGCCTAAGGAGGTATGGAATTCCAACAAAATAAAAATTGTAACTTGTACTTATGTTAATTTAAAATATTTAACAGTCGTATTGCAGTAGCAATGTGTTCCAAACATTATAAACCATCGAGAATGAATGTGTTCTTTTCGATTCTTGAATTAATACATCAACATTGGTCCTATTGATCCATGACAAAAATTAAAGTAAGAAAACAAGTCAGATGTAAGATAACTAAGCCCATTGTTTTAAGAAAATAATAATTATAAATTAAAATTGAAATGTTAAAATAATCGTGTAAAACGTTTTTATTAACCTAATTTTAATGAAGGTTAATCGAATCAAGCATTTTCCTGCAGTGTATTATGGGAATGAGTGCTGGGCAACACCTGACAAAGAGTTAGTCTGGTTAAAAGCTTTTCACAATACCTGCATAAGCACTGCTCTTAGTAAAACTAAATTTGACAGAATATGTAATACGGATTTGTCAATTGGCTTGACTGAGGCGCATGTGGTACTAGTGAAACGGTGTATTTTATTCTTTGACTACGATAAACGAAAAGATGCACGTGATATAAAAAAAGTTTTAAACTCTGAAATGACCTTAGGAAATAGAACAGTCAGCGGCCGTAAAAGCAGTTGATAAAAGAGCGTTAATTTTCCGCTATATGCTCTGGTTATTTGGCAAATCACTGACAGAAGTGATTAAACAGAGAGAAGAGTATTCAAAAATGCTCCAGTTGCGTATCAAAAGAGTGCAATGCACTTATCTTCCTTGTTTCAAAGCTGTTACGGAACAGAAGGAACTAAAAAGACACATCAAAAATGTGCATATAGTCACGACGTCGCATCATTAGAATGGTGACAAACCTTTTAAATGTCCCATGGAATAGTTTCACAAGACCTATAAAATGGATAGATTGTTAAACCGACATTTATTTATCGATCACCAAAACCAAGGCATTACTAGTGGTACAAGCGTTTCACTAAATAACGAAGATGAAGGACGTACAGAATTTTAGAACCCGATCGTGATAGATGATGTATCAGTCCCCTCGACGGTGCCGCGGAGACGGACTCAGGAGTGATTTCAAGGGTTGTTCTTGACTTACGGTTAAGTAATACAATTGATGTGGGGATATTTCACTGCACTTTACTCAGTGTATGAAATGTTTTTAAACAGCAAAGTCTCGCATTATTTGATATAAAGCCTTGCGAGAAACTCAATAGGCTCTGTATTGTCTATTTCTGGTTTCTATCCGATACACAGTCTATGGCTCACTACCCTGTGCGTCAATGCTCGTACTGCAGTCTCTACGATACTCAGTTATCCGCCCAGTCGGGGGAGGCTTATATTAAGCTAATGTATATATGTATATTGACACTGTTTGATGTATGGCTATGTCACCCAAACAACACTCAATATATGATAATTAATTATGATAAAAATGATAAGAATTACAAGAGTTTATTTAAGACATACATCAAATTTCTGTTTATTTAATTACTTTGTTAATAATTTAATTAATTTTAGTTCAATTTATTTCAATTCTCACACACCGACGACACAGATGAGGTACACAATAAAAAAAGTTAATTTGACTTTCCTTTGTTTAATTTGAGGTAATTAATAAAGTTCCTGGATCAATTAGACTATAGTTGTTGGTGAGGTTACTAAATACGCATTCCCAGATACCTACCATTTGATGATATCCTGGTTGGTATGATGGAGTTGTGAGCAATGTAATATGTTTATACATTTTACAATTCCATCATCCACATAGAATGTTTTAGGGAACCATGGATGAGTAAGACCTGATATAAAAGTTTATTCAATAATTCAAAATCAAATATTATATCAATATCTGTTTTTTTTATTTCGAAAATAATAAGCTCTTCTAGATATGCAAATACGGAACAAATGATGAAAATATAATTGAAAGGATATAATTAAAATAATGGAAATTAGACCAAATAAATGTAAAACAAATATTTAAATTGCTCTCATTTTAATCATTTCAAAAACCGTCTTTTCCCCCAGGACGATATTGGGTCCGCTCAATTAGTGGAACGGAAACTCTTTCACTAACAGCATCATTTTAAAAACCTCATAAATAAGTTACATAAATATTCCATTCCCCTTGGGCGTCTAAATTATTTAGTCTTCATATGAACATATAGAAAATATTAAACGAAATATTTTGATAATTTGCGACTTTAGAAATGTTTTTGTCTGATAACAGTTGCAACTGAAACTTTTTTAAAGTTAATTAATTAAATTAAAAATTATTTTCCATTTCGATTAAACGAAATGAAAAGAGCACTTTGTTAAATAAGGAAATTTAATTAATTTTCATTTAATTTTGTCAATATTTTATTTGTAAAGTTTATTGACAAGATGAAAGGAGATTTTTATTGCCATTTTTAAGTATTTAAATTTGTATGGATCCTTGAATATGTAGTTTTGATTGGTAAACAAAAATGTCCCTTGAACTGTTTAGAACTTTAGGTGAACTTTAAATTTTTGAATATTTAAAATATAAAATAATATTTTTAACTAAAATAAGTTCAAATAATTTATTAACATAAGTTTATACAACAGTAATTTAAAAATGGAAATTTTAATTGAAAAGGATTTTTACAGTTAATGTTAAAATAAAAGAATGAAAATAAATATTTTACGAAATTAATTTTAGCTGTAAAATTTACATTGGAAATTACTTTTATAATTAATATTTAAAATCATATTTCGGATTAACAAAAATTGCAAATAAATTTTTAATTTAGTATAAAAAACCTTTCAAAATAAAATCGATGCTATATCATTAATTATTATATTGATATTTATATTTAGATTTAAAAAATCTGGTTTATGTTTATTAAAAATATTGTTCCTCATAAATTTGTTCTTAAAATGTAATGTGTTAGAAATAAAATTTTAGTATCATGAGTCTTGATCTTAATCACGAACAAACAAAATATTTTAAATATTAAAAAAATAAATATTTATTTTAAAATATTATTATAATTTTATTAATATTTTTTATTTAATATTTTTTTATAATTTATTTTTTATATTATATTTATTTTAATATTTATTATATTTAAATATTTAATATTTAAATTTACATCTTAAATGTAAATTGTTTCGAATGGATTAGATAAATGTCAATTATCATTATTATTCATTATTATTCAAATGTCAAAAATTCATTTTTCGATTCTATTTTTGTGACCAAAGCTGAGAAAAGGGACCACAAGTATGAAACTGAGTTAAGAGTGCCACGTTGTAGGTCTCATAATAGATAACAACTGTGCAAAAAATCATGCTGATATTCCATCATTTGACTCTTCTACAGATATTACAATGGTCATATTCGTAAAAACTCGTTCTTGAGAAAACGCGAATTGAAACATTGTCTATTATGCAATGCGTTTTAGTCAGCAGCAGCAGTCTGAATAATGATTCACCTGACTTTAAATATTTTCACTAAAATTAAACATCAAGCCCGCTATATATACCTAATGACAAAAAGTATTTTCCTCAGTATTGGTATGATTTATTAGTGAAAACACAATGGCCGACTTGTGGTCCTTTTTCACTCAGTCACTTGAAGTTGGTAGTTAAGGCCTATAAATAGGTCAGAACAACAAATGATGCATACTGTATTCAGGGGCATGGATTGACCTATTGAAATAGATAGAGAACTACTTTTGCCCCATTTTTGACAAATCCACTATTACAGGCGATTTCGTGGCTTTCTGTGCAGCGACTTGTGGTCTCTTTTCTCAGCTGCGGTCACATATAATCAATGTATGTAATCAAGTGAACATTAATTGGATATTTTTAGAATAGATATTTGTTAAAGCATTTCTAAAAATATCATTAAATATTATTCAATCTTAGTAATTTATCGTCTTCAGCAAATTAGTACTTTGATGTCACAAGAGTGTATATAAAACATTTTAATTAATCTTTTATACGGTTAAATTTTAATGGATATTAATTGTACTTTCAATTTGTAGTATTATATACAGTCTGAGTCATATAATTATCACTTTTTTAAATAAAGCCCTATCTTTTCTATTATTTAAGATATATCTCTGTAATTTAGTATATATATATATATTACTCATGTTATATAA
>MQRK01237146.1:26974-43223 GCA_001938485.1 Girardia tigrina | reverse complement strand
ATATATATATATATATATATATATATATATATATATATATATATATATATGTTATGTCGAATTTGTATAATTGCCGAATTCGTGTAATCGGCAACTGAATTCGTGAATTAGGCAAAAAATATCCGAATTCCCGAATAAGGCAAAATATTTTGCCGAATTCGTGAAATCGGCAACAGTTTACTAAATAGTGTATTTGCCGAATTTTTGAACTAGTCAATTTTTGCCGAATTCATTAACTATATGAAAAATTTTCATTTTAAAATGAAAATTTCTCAATTCAAAATGAAAGATTATGTACTTAAGAAAAAAATATTAATTTTATATGAAAATGGGTATTTAATATGAATTAATAATAATTTTACATTTAAAAAAATCAATATTATATGACAAAATATCAATTTAATATGAAGAAATATCAATTTAATTCGAAAAAATATCAATTTAATATGAAAAATTCTGTATTTAATATGACAAAAATATGAGTTTATCATGAAAAATTATCAATTTAATATGAAAAAAATGAAATCAGACGAAGTCAGGTAGCGTCGCTTCCTGAAATGTTGAAGATGGCTAGAGAGTTGTTGAAAGTTGAAAGGGAATGAGATCTTGATGGTCGCTTCTCTAACTAATATCACAAGAGGACATGGTGGGTTTAACAATGGCAATGTTAAAGTCTATAAAAAGCCACAAGAGTTCAGTGACAGTGATGTTAGAACGGCGGAAGAGAATCGCCATAAAAGTTCTCCACGGCAGTCAAATAAGTCTAACGTAATGTGTTTTAGAGGTTTTCAGGAAGGTCATTTCGCCAACATGTGTAGAAACGGCTTAAGATGCAAATCATGTAAGAGTTATGGTCATTCAGCTAAGATATGTTATTCGGGAAACGGAGATGGGAGTACCTCGCAGTAGAGGCCGGATGTACTCCTGGTTTAAGATTAATTACTAGGTCCCGTATCATTAACGGCCGTAAAGTTGAAACTTTAATCGATTCAGGTGCATCCAGAACTATTGTCGTCGGAAAGCCGTCGAAATTTCATAGGACGATAACTATGATTGATGGTAGTAGAGTTGGAGTTCTGGAAGCCGAGTTGGAGGTTATTGTTGGTGATAAAAAAATGTTCTACGACAGGTTTGATTATAAGTAAAATGTTTTCGGGTTATAAAGCTATTAACGGTCTTGATGTGATTCAGAAGTTTGGAGGTGTGAAAATTGATAAAGATGCCGTTTTCGGCTGTTAGAAAGGGATTTGAACTGCGGCGGATGTCTTCGATTCAAAACAAGTCGACGGTAATTATTCGTCTTTCTATTCTGAAACCTTTAAATCAGAGATGAAGGCGTGGAACATCAATGTCATATATAGTGTTGTAAATAGACCAAATTGTAATGGAATAATGGAAAGGAGTGATCAAACTATCAAGGTGTTATCAGCAAGAGCAGGGAATGGAATCCAAGAAGCTATGTATTGGATGAATAATACTCTACGAAAAAACAGTACGCCCCAGCCGAAATTCTTTACGGGAATAAACCTTGGTTTAAGTTGGTCGTTAACCTAACACATCATATTGGCAAAGATAAATTTTCAGCCAAGTTCAAAGAGGGAGATAAAGTATGGGTGAAACCAAATCAGGCCCAATGATGCGACGAAAAATGGGTAGAAGGAGTTATTAAGGGGATAGTAAGTCCAGTCCAATTCTTAGTAACCATAAGGAATGTTGACTCTTTGTGCCATGTTGCTGATCTAAGAACGCGATTTCAACTGAGTATTTCGGATCTGAGTGATTCTTCACAACAAGATAAAATTGAATCAATCATTCGTGAGAGCCCACCTCCGAGGAGATTCTGTGATTATGTCACATGGGATGAGTTAGATTCTTCCGAATCTGGTGGAGATGTATATTAATGATTAAACTTTGTTTCAATATTCTTGATTTTGTGGGTTTAAATTAAAACGCGTGTTTTTTGAATATTTTTTATACCTGTTGTGTCGTTGAATTATTCTAGTGTTACAGTTTTAAATACAATTTTCTTATTAAATAGATATTTTTTCAAATTAAATTGATTTTGCATATAAAATTGATATTTTTTTTCTTATTAAATCGATATTTTTCATATTAAAATGATATTTTATTCCCATTACATCGATAATTTTTCATATAAAATCGATATTTTTTCAAATTAAATTGATTTTTTCGTATTAAATTTATATGTTTTCATATTAAATACAAAATTTTTCATATAAAATATATATTATTTCAAATTAAATATTAATATCAATTTCATAATTGAATTTAAAAAAATTTCTAAAGTTGCCGAATTCACGAATTCGGCATATCATATATATAGAAAGTAAGCTAATAAAAAGAATGGAAAAATGGTCTATATTTGCATTAAACACAATTAAGTGGGCCTCCCTTCTCTTTCGAATGGTATTGAGCCACTAGGCTCATATTAGAGTGCTTCAGTCTCCGAAATTTCTTGGGCTTCCCTGTTGCAAACGACCAATTATGAATTGTGGTACCATGATTGAGCATCCTTTTTGGCTGTATTGGTGGACTTGGTACAGCCGCGAAAGGGACATTTGAACTTTCCCCTCGCATTTGGATCTGCGATCATAAAAGACAAATGTGTTTCTTCGGGATAAGTCGTTTGGATTGTCGCTTCTTCGGTTGGATTTGACTGATGATTCTGTCGGATGTTCATTGATATTCTTCCTCGCTTCTATTCGATGATCTTTACGCAGATGCCTAGTGAACCATCCTTTCGTTTTGTAACCTTTGCTGCATTTGGTACATTTAAACGGGTTTTCATCTTCTGGGAGCTGAAGCTGGATGCTTACTGTTGATTCCGTGTGATCCCGCTTGAGATGTCTATTTAGCTTCTTTTGTTCGGCAAACTCCTTAAAGCAATCTTCTATCGTACATTGAAGGAGTTTATCTCTCTCATTGAGTAATTTCTGCAGATCGGCTCTTGTTCTGTTCTACTTCCCTTTTCTTATAAAGGAGTTGATGTATTGCCTTATTTCTATTGTGGGGTCTCTGTGGACAATGTGGTGTAGGAAGTCTTCATACTTTGCACTATCCCCAAAGAGCCACTGTATATTCACTCTGAGGCATTCGGAGAGAGCTTGCTTCTTTCTCCCACTGATCTTCTTTCCCATTGACATTGTTGCTCTCCACACACACCTCATAATGTTTGGTGTATCAGAGGTGTCCAACCTGCTATGGTAGGTAAGTCTTCTGCTTGCAATGATATCCATGGGGAGCGGGAGTTCAATGTCGATAGTGTCCATCTGTATCCTCTCAGTCTTCTGCACTTTCATGATTGTGCGAGTACACAAATTATGAAACACCATTAAGTACCATTCTTCACACGATTTCTAAAAATTAGTAGCCATGTTCTTTTTCTCTACATTCAATATATAAAAATTTTTTGGGTATTCAACAATTTCTTTAATTCTTGTAATTGATTATCTGGTAAAAAATAATTAAACTTTTTAGAAAAATGAAAAATGTCGCTTCTCATTAAATTAATTCACAATACAAAAGTATCTTCAGTGTAATTAAAAGTAAGTGATTAATTACTATTTACGTTGAAAACTCAATTCGAAAAGCTTGCTTTAAAATATTTAAATGTATTAGATGAATCTCCTTGCACGTTTAAGTGTAGTTTATGATGCTTTATTAACAACGCTTTAAAAACATTTTTTTCACAATTTGTGTCAAAATTATTTTAAATTATATTATAATCATTTTAAAATAATCATGTATTCGAAAAAAAATAATAATTTTATAATAATTTCTTTTAAAAGGATATTAATGATATCTGATACTTTCCATTAAATAAAAAATTTATTTATTTATTTTTTTTATAAAATCAATGTTTGTAAAATCAAATCAAAGTAATCATTTTCCAAAATTTTTGAAATTATTTTCATAACAATGTCTAGACAGGTTACTTTATGTAAATGAAAATTTGCTTTTTGATTTTTAATCATAAATATAATACCACTTAATTTTTTTAAGTTATTTTTTAAAAGTAACATTTTAAAAACTATTATTTAAATAAGTTTTCTACAACATTAAATTACACAGAAATTAATAAAAAATATAAATCAGTATTCACATCAGTCAGTGATGTATTTATTTTCTCTTTTATAGATCAGTTCTTGATAGTGGAGTATGTTAAGATGAGATTTACCTATTAAATAGAGTTCAATATTGTGAATGCATCAGTATTTTGCAAAAAACATTTTTAGAAAATGAATAATTTTTTCTTTGGTTGTTCAAGAACCTGAAAAAACTTTTAAAAAAACTTTGATTTTGAGATATAGATTGGGGTCTAAAATGATCATGAAAGATATTAAATGATATACAAGTAAATTCATGACTATATAACTCAAAATCAATTTTAGCATGAAATTCTCAATCGCCAAAGCTGTAATTAAAATTTTAAGCATTTGATTTGAGTATCCCAAATCGGGATGACCTTGAGTGATTTTAGACTTACATCAGAAGCTAAGATCCATCACTTTATGTAAGTTTCCGAGAGTGAGACTGCGAAAATCAAACATTCGATGATGAAAGACTTTGATTACTGGTTATTGGTCGATATCAGGATTAATGATATTTTTCCAACGATACATAGTTTATGGGTCTTGAAACTGTTTTGTAGCCATAAAGAGGTGTGATAACATTCACATCGATGCCTACATATACGGGCAAACCAAATACAACAGGACATTTTTTCATATGAAAAAATGCGCTATAAACATTTTTTTAATTTTGAAGTTAAATTATATGTTGGATAGAAAGTTTTGTCAGTTATTTAAAAACCTTTAGATAAAGTTTTTAATTTAATTTTGTCTTCTATGGATTTTAGATATTATACGTTCATAGGAGCATTTCGATATGTATTTGCCTTGTATAGTATTTTTATTAAAGGCTGTTGATTTTAGAAACAAGTTGAAATGTCAAAAGAGTAAAGAAATTCGCAATTTGATTTTCAACGAATTAAAACTTATTCGTACATCAACGGAAGCGTTTAAAGACATTTGTGCTAGCAACCGCCGAGATTCTACGACTGAAAGAACATATTTCCAATGGTATGCAAAATTCCACATCGGGAATAGACCAAGTAAGTTGCAGACGCCCAACGACGATTGATAAAGGAGCGCTATTCCATTGAAACGGATCCGATCCAAACAACGCGTGAACTGGTTGCTGAACTCTAGACTTCTAATGTAACCAATTATTTGGAACCTTCAGTAAATGAACAAGAAAAATAAACGTGGTCAAAAGGTCCAATGTGAACTCAACGAAATGCAAAACAAAGCAACAAATTAATGACTGTTCTTGGCTTTTTCATAAATTCAGCCGTGAGAGATTGTAACGGATTTAAACGTGCGATGAAAATTGGGTTGTCTACGAAAACTAGAAAAGCAAACACCAATGGCGGATTCCAGGTCAACAGACGCATCAAAGGGATCCACATCAAAAATGGGGATTGTGAAGAATATTTTAAATTGAATGAATGTCTGAATGATGTATTTTGATTTGAGTATGTTGAACTTAGAATGTTGATTCTTCAACCCAGATGAAAATTGCTATTCTTTTTGTATATACAGTGATGGACTATTAGAACATAATTAAAATAATAATAACGAAGTGATAATAATTTGATAAGTTTAAATTTTTGAATTTAGCAATTGAAATTAAGTTTAATATTTTTTTAAAAATGAAAAGCATTTAAATAGATATAAATAAAACTTAAAAAATTTAAATTTATTTTTTAAAATTTTATAACATTTTTAATTATTTTGAATTTGTTTAAAGAAGTGGGTAAAATTATTAATTTTAATAAATATTCTTGGAAATTTAATAGTTTGGAAAATTGTTAGGGGTATAATTTTTGATTTATTTGATAGAAAGCTTTGAACTTCGGATATCATTGAAACCACTTTGGCACTACTTATATTCTGACAAATACTCTTCTTAAAGGCTTTAAATCCTTAGGAATATGGCATTTTGATTATTTGTTTGTGCTCTTCAATATTGTCTTCACTTAGTCTTTTCTTAACCCGTGTTTGTGTACAAAATTTGTCTAATGTAATTTTAATTTTTTGATTTATCATTTTTTTGTGTACATTTTATCCATCAAGAGTCTTCTAAGAATATTTAAACCATGATTTGGGGTTTCAAAATTGGATTCGATTCACTTTATGAGCTGCAGTTTTGTAAATCACTACAACTCATTAATAAACATTTAAAATTTACGAAGTAAAGCCGTTTCAAATCTTAAATTTTTTAAACATGTTGCCATTATTATCCAATAATATCTTAAATGAAGACAAAAAATAATAAATTCTGCCTTTTAAACTAACTTTATAAAACTGTAACATTATAGCTAACATATATAATTGTTGAGGATGGGAAAAGAATTTCAGAAACTGGTACAATAAATCAATTTTAAAAATAGATTTAACAAAATTATTTTTAAAAAATACTAAACTAGTGTTCACAAGACTCAATAATAAATATATATATATATATATATATATATATTATTTTAAAAAATATTTTTTTTAAAAAAAATTTTAATTCTTTATTTAATATCATTGAATTTTAATTATTATAAATGAATACAGAAATGAATGTTAGAATAGGTAAATATATCAAAAAAGAATCTTAAAAGCCCCTGCCATAAATTATAAAGAAGATCAATCAAATCTTTTTACTTTAGAATATATATGGACAATGTTAGAATTAAACATTTATTAAATTAAGTATTTTTTTTCTTATTTTATCTTAAATAATTATCAAAGATTTTTTTCTATCTAAAAATATTTTTTTAAAAATAGAAAATTAATTATAATTACGAAAAACTAATTAGGAAAAATGATTAGAAAAAAATCGATTTTAAATAAGTTTTAGTTGTATTATCTCAAAGTAAAAGTATATGAAAATAAAAGGATTATTTTATTATTACGCGTAAGGAAATTCGACGCGTTCTGAATGTATAGAAGAATATAATATAAATTAATTATTTGAGGATAGACAAACAAAATAATCTGGTAAAAATATATATAAAGTAAACAGGAATCAAGTATTTAATGCCCTTAAATCATTTACAAAATATATAAACTAATTTCCTAATTAAAAGGAACAAATTTATTTATTATTTATATTCTTAAAAAAATTATTTCCTAAAAATTATTTAAGTATTATTTTATTCGAGATGCTTAAAACATGGAAAAAAAACAATTTTTAATTAGAAGTATTTGTTATTTCTTTACCCTCGGGTCATATAAGAGGGACCTTAGAGATTATTTTATTATTTATATTATTAAGTTATATTATTAATTTATATTATGAAGTTATTTGATGGTTCTGCAATGAATATTAAAACATAAAAAAGAGACCCTGAGATGTCTGATAAAATTTCAACGTCAATTATAATTTAAAATATTAATGTATTAAAAATTATTAATTATTTATTCTAAAAATTTTGTATATTATTTTTTTATTATTTTTTAAATTTATTTCATTATAAATATATTTTCTTGGAACAATCCTTTGAATCAATCATAATACAAGGGTCAGTTTTAAGTGAGGCAGAAGAGAATTATTTAGTATGTACATAAAGCCCATCTGTCCAAGAATTAACAAAGGTTTCTTTTTTAAAATATTCTGAAATATAAATTTTTTGGGGTTTTATTTTCTAATGTTCTTTTTTCATATGAAACTAATTCTCTATTAATCCTTGGAGCGGAAGCCGTGTCTCATTGTTGAAGACTTTCCTTTTTGGGCCGATTCCATAAATTCTTTTTTGAGTTTTATCTTCTTTTAATTCAAAATCAGACATCACTGACTTTTCGAATTCTCGTTTTTTATTGAACGCTTCAATTTCAGTTTTATTTATTATTATACAGGAAAATATTTCTCTATTTTTTTCCTGCTATGAAAAATTAAAAGATACATTCTCAGATTTTCTTTTTAATTTTGTCTTCAAATGAAATTATAATTTTGATTTTTTATCTATTTTTAGAATTTTAACAGAATATTATAACTTCGTGAAAATAACATTAATTATATTTTTGAAGAAATTCTTTGTTTTTTTTATAATAATGATACAGATCATTTATTTTTTACGTTACAATAATTCTTGTAAAATTAATTGAATTAATTAAATTTTATTGTTTATATTCAGATTATTTGTAAATAAATATAATTTAAATTTTTGGAGAATTTTAAAAAAACATACTTTTAAATATTTTTTAAAATATTATTCTTATTTTTCTTCTTATTATTATTGTAATTAATGATTATTATTAGTGTGGTGAATTCATAAAATATTTGTTTTTCAAAATACAAATTAATTTTCATTTCAAAAATTTGTTCTCAATTCGTTTTAGATAAAAAAAATTTTCAATGAAGTAAGCAGTAAAAAAAATAAAAGAAAAAAAACAAGATTACACCGAAATAATCGCAAATAAATTTGAATGTATAAAAATCTGTGAATAAAAAATCAAATATATGTATCAGGGGTCTCCAAACTTTTGACAACGCTGGCAGGATGGTGCATTGGAAGATAGTCCCTCGGGCCACATATATAAATTATGATATTAAAAACGCATAATCAGTGAATACAGAGATAAATGATAAGTTTATTATTAATATGAACATATAAAATTATAATTGTAATTACATGATACTGAAAATTTTGAAAATATA
Source organism: Girardia tigrina (assembly GCA_001938485.1). Lineage (NCBI taxonomy): Eukaryota > Metazoa > Platyhelminthes > Tricladida > Dugesiidae > Girardia > Girardia tigrina. The sequence goes on along the minus strand of MQRK01237146.1, from coordinate 34,493 downwards.
TTCAAAACAATAACATTAAATTCCATTTAATAACTGTTTTATCAAAAAATTGGACGATTAGCAGGAGGTCTAACTAGTGAGAATGGTGTAACTGTTGTTGATTTTGTAAAATATCTGAGTAATCCGATAGAATCTTCGAAGCAATAATCATAAGTAAGGATTTTAAATGTGAGTCTGACAAAGAAGTTCTGTATTTTGATTTGATATACTGCATTTTAGAAAAAATTTGTTCGCAAAGGTAAGCCGTGCCAAACATAGAAATAAACTGGCAAGCAAATTTTTTAAATTTGGAAAGTGCTTCAAATCCAAATTTTTATAAAAATCAATCAAGCTTTCTTCCTTATATTTTATATATATCTTTAATACATCTTCTGCAGTTCAATTACTTCCATTTGAAAATGGGTTGGAATATTTACAATATCACAATCGAACGTATTTTGAAAAAACCTTATTTCCGCAGCATTTGCATCCAGTTCAGCAAAACGTTTCCGAAATTGTTGTTTTAGGTCTTCGATAACTATATTTGCGAAAGGCAAAGGAAATGTCCCTTGGCACGTTTATACAATTCTGCACAGCATTGCATATGTGTAAAATTATAATTGTTTATTTGGCTTTCTAGTAGTAGCAACTTTACTCTGAATGCCTTTATATTTGTGTATAAATCGCAAATTAAATTATTTTCACCTTGTAATTTTAAATTTAAATTGTTCATATGATTTATCAAATCTGCAAAAATTGCCAACTTCCAGAGCCATTCACAATTTGACAAAAGTGGTTCAGAGTGATCTGTCTCGGTAAGGAAAATATCAATTTCATGTCTGAGTTGAAAGAAACGGAAAAGAACTTTTCCACAACTAAGCCAACGAACAGCGGTGTAGTATGTCAAATCTATATATTCGGAATCACATTCTTCAAGGAAAGTTAAAAATTGGCGATTATTAAGTGCATGAGCACGAATAAAGTTTACCATTGAAATGACGGGCTTCAATACGCAGCTCATATCAATATATTTTGCACAAAGTGATTGTTAGTGGATCATACAGTGAAAAAACATTGATTTTCCAATTATTTCACACGCTTTTGAGATTTGTCCAACCAAACTTTTTTTTATACCAGCCATGTTTCTTGCGCCATCAATTTTAACGCATTGTAATCGACTCCAATCTAACTTATAATCCTTTAATGTTTTTTCAACTTCCTTGAAAATGTCATCTCCTGTTGTGGTGCTATACATGTTACAAAGTGAAGCTAATTCCTGTGTAACGTTAAGATTATTGTCAACGCCACGAAAACATACCACAAGCTGTGCGGTATTAGAAATATCAGTTGATTCGTTCAAAGCCAAAGAGTACCAATTGAAACTTTGTGCTTTATTAATTGTTTGTTTAAAAATCTTGTTTCCGATATGTTCAACACGTCGACCAATTGTATTTGGTGCAAGACTTACCATTTTAAACATATTAATCTTTTCTTGACATAACTCAGTCACTGCTTCCATGATACAATCTTTAATCATATTGCCATCCTCTTTTAGCCAGCACATACGCAATTTTGTAACTTGTCAAGGTATAGTTGTCATTATCCTTTTTCTGTTTCATAAAGAAATTCTGTTGTGATTGTAGAGCTTGAGATAATGATTCAAATTTATTTAGCCGCTCTTTTTCTTTAAATTGGGAAAAGATTTCAACATGTTTGGTGTCATAGTGACGACGTATATTTTATTCTTTCCATACAGCTATTGTTTCTGTGCATGTTACACAAATAGCTTTTTCTCCTGCTTTTGATTGCACGAAAAAGTACTTTATGTCCCATTCATCATTAAAAATACGCCCTTCGTCATCCTTTTTTCGTATCTTTTCATATGACTTTTTTTAGAATCCACCTTCAATTTAAATAAGTAAAATTTATAAATTAATTAAAAAACTAAATTTGTGAGATACTTATAATTATGTATCGCCAAGTTTTGCGTTCTGATAATTATAATCAGTCGAAAAATTTCAGTCGTTTTCTTTCACAACGAAAATATATAAGTAATTTGTTTAATTTGAAAAATCAAGAAATAATGTATTTATTAATATCTTTCAAAACAGTTGCCAAAATAAAGTAAGATAAAACAAATTTTTACATAATAAAATTAATTAAATTTAACAAATATTTTTAATAAAATTCTTTTAAACTCCGATTGGAGATTCTGATGGGGGTAGATTTCCGACGAACAGTTTGACCAAATTTGGAAACGAAATTAAGTTATATTAACAATATGTTATTTTAATATATAAGTAAATTTACATGTTTAAAATTTTTCTTGTTAGTATTAATAATAAAAAATGAAATTATTTTTTATATTTACTAAAGAATTATTAACTTTACAATTTAAAGTTAAATTTAAAGTTTACATTATTGAAAATCGTTATTTGATTTTTTTATTCAATATAAGTTGTCTACATTTGTGGAATTGTGTCGCGGACCGGATAAAATTATGACGCGGGCAGGATTTGGCCAGCGGGCCGTAGTTTGGAGACCCCTGATCTATATCAATTGAGAAAAAAACATTTGATTTATAAAACATTCAATAACGATTTAAAAAAATGTCTTGTAAATACAAAATAAAACTGTCCCCGTGTTGTTATTCTTTAATTTCACGTCGGCTTCATATAAATAAATGCACTTTGCTGATCATGACTCCATCTTCCGTTGTTGAGTTTATTTTTGTATGGATAATTCAAACTCGGTCACTTTGTAGTCAAGATGGCTGCCTATTCTCGAATTATTTTGAGCCAACCCATTTTGGTGAGCTTTTCGGTTTCGTTGAGCATTAACTCCTTTTTCCGGACAGATGCAAACTCTTGCATATCCGGGCTGGTGGCAAGGCGATCTCTCGTCGATCCAAGCTTGGTGGTTGATGTACTCGAGGGCCCCAATGACAAAGCTCCACACGAGATTAGAGAGAATGAGGAACAGTTCCTCCTCGGACCGATACCTCACGGATACGGCTCCACGCTCGTTTTCCATCATTAGTATTATTATTATTGTTGTTGGTTCGTAGTTCAGAAAATATTTTGAACATTAAAATTTGTTTAATTAGTAAATTATGAAGATTAAATAAATTTGTAAAATATCAGTGTGAAAAAAATATATTTACGCAAAATTAAATAATTGTGAAATCATAGATATGGTAAACTTATTATTTAAAAAATTGGAAAATTTTTAAATTGGGAAAATTTGAAATTATAAATGCTGTAAAGTTATAAATAGTAAAAATTGTTGAATTGTAAAAAAATGAGTCTTAAATTATATTTATAAAATCGTAGTTTGAAAAATTATAAAATGAAAACAGTAAATTAAAATTTATAAAATATTCATAATCATATTTATTATTAATAATAATAAAATATAATATTACCAATTGGATAAATATAATTTTTAAATAATTATTTTCAGAATAAATATGTTACTTATTTATTTACATAAATTATTTATATCAAATTGATTACTTAACGATTATATAAATAATGTCAATCTCTTTAGATAGATTAAAACAAAATTAATTAAATAAATTATTATTTTTATTTAACTGTTGAAAACCAAATTTTTATTATGATTAAGTTTATCGAATCTTAATAACTGTTGTCAAAATATGACGTTTTATCCTTCAATAAAATCATATGTTATTTTAATATGATTTGTTTCTAATTAATATTAATAAATATTCATATATAATTAATATAAATTGAAATATTTTAAATAAATCTAATGAAAAGCGAAATATTTTTTTTATTTAACAAAAATATTATAATTTACATCAATCCTTAGAAAAACATTATTTACTAAAATCAATTTGTCTTTAATTATAAAATTATAATTACAAGATTTTTGTTATTAATTGATCAAAAACAAGAAAAAAATAAAATTTTTATAATATTTATTTAATCTTAAGCAGGTGTTTTATTTAACAATATGTATAATAAAGATTTTATTGTTAATTTTATTTGTTTTAATTAAATTGTTTTTTAAACCGGACAAATCAATATTGTTGAGCTTTACGAAAAAATGTACCATAAGAGAACTACGTATTGTAGAAAGGCAGTGGCGTAGCAACTGTTATTGGCGCCCGGGGCGGTCCTAAAATTTGCCGCCCCCTAACCCTAACCGATTATTCGGAACCCTTAATTACTGTTTTTACTAAAAATTAAATAGAGTCACAAAATATTTACTTTAATTTCATATTTTTCTTGCAATACTTTTATTCTCATACTAAAAATTACCAAGTAACGAAGTTATTTCAAAATTTACAATTTTATTTACAATTTACAAGCGGACTTTTCGCACTTTCATTTCTACAAATTTATTGATAACAGTATCAAAATTCAGTTCAGCAGCAAGCTCCCTCTCAATGGAGTGGACTGCCAAGTCTGTAAGCCTTGTTTCGCTCATTGTAGATCGGAGATAGTTCTTAATGAGCTTTAATTTGGAAAACGAGCGTTCGAAGCTGGCAACGCTAATAGCCCGGGTAAGAAAGATGCGCAGCAAAATCACAATATTAGGGACGGAGTCTCCAAGGTGATCTCTCTGTATGAAGCTCAAAAGTTCTAAAGGTCCGTCTATTCTGTTATTTCCTGAAGCTCAGACAAAATACTGCAGTCTCCTTCTTTCGGCTAAGAATTCCTCTTTCTCCGCCTCGTCTTGTACCCTCTAATTAGTACCCTGATATATTAGTTTCGTTGACGTATGAAATATTTTTCGAAGATCTACAGCGCTTGTAGAAAGGATGGAGCCACAGGAGCCATAAATGGAGAATAAATATTTACTTATGTTGACTTCCATGTGTTTCAAAAATAAAAGTTCTTCTCTTTTAAGAAAATCGTATAGATCAATATTATATTTATGATATTGTATAGAGTCTTGTAGATGTCAATATACAATACATATCAGTAGATAATATTTTTTCTACAGGGCGATGTTAGAACCTTTAAGATTACTACTAAAACATTAATTACCATCACCACCAGAATTGTTTTACAGTTCTCAATTACACTTCGGTTGCTAATCGTTTAAAATTTCTAAATTAATAATCATTTAATATTCTGGACGGTGGTATCAGAGACATTTTGTGTTTGGCCAATTTTCTGTTCTTCAGACTGGTCATCATTATTTGAGTCGAGATCATAAAGTATCTTTTTCTTTTTATCGTTAATAACAATCAAATCAAAAAAACAATATCAATTGTGAATGAATTCAAACTTGGTTAACAAAAACTACTAGTTTTTTGTTTAAAAGAAATTGTACAATAATTTTGGTATCAGGAAAATGATAAATAGAGAAAACATCAGCTGATTCAAAATTCGATATTCACAAACACAAGCTAGTTCAAAAAAATTGATATTCTGTCTGATGAGAGAGCGTATACAGCGCGGCTGGAGCACCCTGTATTCGGGGGTGGGTAGTGGGGTCAGGGGAAATAAAAATTACTTTCTCACTCGTTACATGAAAATTGTCTTATCTTTGATCAATTTCGAATCGTTGATCTTTAATCAAGGAAAGCAATTGATCGATTTCACTCGACACTCCGATATCCATTTTTGTAGTTCGATTATTGCTAAGACCGAGACAGTCCGTATCAAGGAGAATCGCTCCGTAAAGAAGCTTCAGCAGAGTCTCCTGTTGTGGCAGTGATCTATCAGTCAATACACACTACGGAACGAGCGTAGAACAAGAACTGACTGTCTGAATGCTCTCTGTCTCGAGCTGACCCGGAGGAATTCTGCATGTGATCTCGCGATGATCAATGATCTCTGGCACGTTACACGTGATCGTTCCGTGCTCGATGACGGTCGCCAGTGACTCGTACATTTTCCTAAAATCGACAATCATCGGAACACATCTCTATTCCATCCAAATAAACCAAATCATTGACGACATTGATATCAAACTTTGGTTGCAACCATTCGAGGACATCGCGTCTTAACATCACGTTTTGCTTGGAATAAAAGCTAATCGGTATGATATTATCGACGACATTACAAATGCTTGTAAAATCCATAAACTAAACTGTCAATATCGAATGATTCATTGCCGATAATTAACCATTTCGGTTTATCGGAATTCAAAAGCTTTTTTCGTGAGGAAATGAAATCATTAAATGAAATAATTGTACTTATATTATTTTAATTTTTAAAAACTAATCAGAAAAAAATTATTGAAAAAATCTTTTCGCTCGACAAAAATTCAAATTTGAACAAGAAAAAATAGAAAAAAAGTTGGATCGCTCTCGACTCGATATCAATTGGACTTTGATTTAGAGGTCGAATTCGATTTCATTGAGAGAAATTTTCTGTATTTATATTGAATAATTAATTTTCTATCAATTAAAATTTGAGGAAATTTTTCGACACGAAATTTATATTGATTCGGTTTATTGGAATAATTAAATTGTATTCACTATTGATCGATCTCAATTATCAAATGAGGTGCGAACAATATAAATTATCTTGATCGATTTTTAAACAGAAACGGATTTCTTTTATCAGAAAAATAATTTCACAAAATACCAATCAACGATTTCACCGAGTTTTAATTCAATTAATTCTGTTTTGATGCGATTTCAAACTATCGAATTGATTGCCTCAAATTGGCGTCAACAAAAAATTGATTCAATTGATCCAGTTAAACAAATTTCAATATTTGGAATTAATTTTTAATTTCACAATTTACTATTGGCGATCAATCGATTAAATGTCGACAAAAATTTGATTTGATTTTATCAAATAATTTTTCATCGACTTTCAACAAAAAAAATAATTTTTGTAACTCACAAAACAATGTCCATAAAATCATCATCCATAAGAAATCAAAGCCTAACAGAAAATTGTGAATAAAAATCACTTGACATTTCAAACCAATCAGAGCGAACCATTTCAATCAATTCGATACTGACACACAAACTCGGCCTAGCACGATAATACTCGGCAATAATGACTCGATGAATTATCAATTCGAGCAGCAAGAAATAGTGATAAATAGTTCAGCTAATGATTTAAATTTTCGAATGCCATTGATTGTCTTTTGACTCAATGAAAGACATTTTGAAATATAAACAATAATTGTTGGTACGAGAGCGGGCTTGGCGTGGCAGTCGCGCAATGACAAAGATTAGGGGTTGGCGGGTCGTGGTGAAGAACAATTCAAAAAAAGCTCAGAGAATTTTCCATTGTCAGAACAATTTGATCTCATAATTAGGTTTGCGTTATCTATTCAACTGCTCGCCAGGAAACAAACTGATAGATACGACTTTAAGCAATTGATAATAGTTCTGACTCCGCGAATCGTACTCATTATATTATCATTTTTCTGATCCCAAACACATACATTATATTCCATTATATTATACATATTATATATACATTATATTATATATTAGGGTGAGTCATAAGTTGTGGGGCACTTTTTATTAAAAATTAAAATGTTCATAAAACAACGCACAATAAAGATTATGATTCGAAATAAAGTCCATTATGTTCAA
>MQRK01237146.1:14605-26086 GCA_001938485.1 Girardia tigrina | reverse complement strand
AATTTTCTTTACGGCAGCCCTTGAACTCAGACCTTTTTTCTAGAAAAATTTCAAAAGTACTCTAATTTCAAATTTTTCCATAATTTTCTAAAATGTTTAAAAAATTAGAATGAACATAATCATGATTTTCTTACAAATACTGAAACTTCAGTTTATGAGCTTTATTACGATATACAAATTCAATTAATATCGATTCGACAATTCATGTTGTAATTAAAGATAATTACTTTTGAAAGAGTGCCCCACAACTTATGACTCACCCTAATATCCCATTATATTCCACTGGGATCGATTTATGCTTTGAAAGTAAGTCGCAATCACAAACGGGAGAATCTGGGACCAAGGATGTTTTGAAGGAGAAAGGTGAATGAATTATATTCGCATCACACATATAAACTTGCTCGCCGCCCATATTCACCAGTAAAATGTTTCCATCGGGACTGAACTTAAAATAGGAACAGCTATAAGATGCGTATTTATAATTCAGATAGATTATTCAATGGAAGGTAACAAACAATTTGACGAATTTGACTGAATATATCATTTATTATTAAATTAAAAAACAGATCGATTTGACAATTTTTCTATTTTATAATTTCAATTTTACAAATCAATAATTGTAACATAACTTCTTACACACAAATTTTCAGCTCATAAATAAATTTTTCAAGAACTCAAATCAAATTATAAATTTGTACAAAATTCTATAAGAAATTTCTCTCTATATGCCCTTTTTTCACAATAAAAATTATTCAAATCAAAAAGTCTCGAACGACCTTTTTTTTATTTTACCAGCCATACGAAACATAATTTTTTCTCACACAAATCCAGCTTTCACACAATCAATCTTAAAAGATTATGATCATAAATTTTCTCAATGTCACATTAACATCAACGAATTTGCGCAGCTAATCAAAATCAACAACAATTTATTATTTGATTTAATAAGTGCTTTAAAACAACGCAATTTTTCAACATAATTCAATTTAATTTTTTTATTAGTTTTTTAAAAGCAACACTTTTGTTAATTAATTAATTTTAATTTATGTATTTTCCTTATCGATTATTTAAATAGACTATAATTTATGTTGCGCTTCTTTAGAAATGTTAAAAATTCATCGTAAGAGCATCCATAATCGTATTATCAACACTAAGAAGAAGCCAAAAAAAGTAATAGCAAAGCGAAAGAAAGAAATCTTGATTGAAATTGATGAAGATGTCGAATGGATAAATGAAGAACATCTCGATGCTCAAGTAAGTGAACCTGATTTATGCACTCTCGATGGAAACATTCATTTAATTAATATTGAAACACACTTGAAAAATATAGAATTTTGAATAAAAATGATATTTATATACTAAAAAATGTGAATTATTGTATTTTTTCTTCATAAAAAAATTAATTATTTTTTTGCGTTGTCACAAGGGTGGATGGAGATTTTGTGACACGTTGTGACAGGAAGGGAGCGGGTTAAAAAAGACATCTTTTTGTGTGACATAATTTATGAACGGCCCCTTATGAATTAAAGTCCAATTGTATATAAAAACATTATTCTTAGTTAATATCATCAATATTTATCACACGATAACAGGCAAAAAAAATAAAAATAAAAAAATATCATATGAACTAATTTCTGTCATTAACACAAATTGCTTTTATCAAGTCAATTTTAAGTTCTAGGTTTTTGTAAATTTTGTTGTACATGATAATTTATCTTCAATTAGTTGCGGTGTTTCGATTATTTCAATTGAGCCCTTATGGAAATATTTTGGTTGCGATAATTTCTCGGCGTTCTCTTTCCAGTTCTTTTGCAACAAAATACTCCCTTCCATTTTCGTCAAAATGAGTTTTTGAAATCAGATTTTTTGAGACTCAGAGATTGAACAATTAGCCGAATTAATAGATGCTTGTTTTCTTTTTCGTGATGTTTTGTAGAGTTTAATCGGGATGTGGTGGGAATTTATGGTGAAATATTCAACGATACTTCAAACTTGACATTTCACAAAAAGATCGGTCGCACTGTTTGCAATTGAAAAAAATTGTTAAGCTTTTATAAGCCATTCGAACATGTCGATAGGGAAAATAGTTGGGACACATTGGGCAATTAAATTGAATAGTTGACGAATGGTTGATATGAGACGTGAACGATTTTTCAGATTTGAATAAATTGATGTGATGAGACGTTAATTCGAAGAGTTGTATAAACAACTCCACATATTCCCAATTTGCACCAGCGAGATCAGCTGCATCAGCCCCCAATGCGAATCAAAGAATAATAATAACGAAAATATAAATAAAAACAAAATTTAAATTCCGAACAATAAGAATAAGAATAAAAATTAGTAAATATATAATAATAATTATAATAATAAGAAATATAATAATAATAATAATAATAATAATAAACATCCAATGAAACTATTCATCATAGATGGTGTGGATCATTTATTAAACATTTGAATCATCCTTGATCACTTTAATAAAATGTTTCGTTAGCTTGCAGCTTAAGGAAAATCAATCTCAAAGGTGAACATGTTAGGATGATAATTGTTCTTATGAATTTTTAATATATTTAATTTTTATTAATTAAACAACAGATATTTTAAAAATAAATATTTTAATTAAATTAATTAAATTAATTAATTGATTTTCATAAAAAAATATTTTTTCCTCTGTTCCTAAAATTGTTTATTCTTATGATAAAATAAATAAATAAAAAAAAATTAAATAAATTTTATATAATGAAATAAAAAAACGATAATACTAAAAAAAATAAAGAATAAAAAAATAATAACATTTTAATAAATTTTTCATTGTTAATAACGCAAAAGATTTGAATAATAAAATTTTTGAAATTAAAACCAAACAAATATTCAAATTTATATTTAAGAAATTAAACAAATAATGAATAAATAAAATAAATAAATTCAGTGAAAATGTGTAAATAGAAAGTTTAATTCTTTTATAATTTAAAATTTTATATTTGATTTAAAGACGTGTTTTAATATAATTTACAGTTAATTATAAAACAAAAATAAAAATTGACTTTCATAAAAGTTCTTCCTAAAAATAATAACGATTATTCAATTTAATTTAATTAAAAAAAGATAATTAATGTAATCAAAAATATTTCAATATTGTTTGCCATTGAATAATTTGAGCAATTTATGTTTACGATGCCTTTCCCGTAATTTTTTAAATAAATATATTTTCTGCAAATTATATTTTTTGATAAAATTTAATAAAAAAAGTTTTCTGATTATACTTGATTATTAATCTGACAAAATTGACTTTTATTAATACTCTTTATTAACCATAATTATTTGAAAAAAAATGTCAGAAAAAAACTAAAAAAATAAATTAGTGTGTTATTTATTATTTTTTTATTGTCTGATCTTAAAAAAAATTTCTTGAGGGTCAGATGAAGTACTTGAATTCGTTTGGTCTGTCGTAAAATGTCATAGTAAGATCATCAACCATTCACAAATAATTACTGAGTGTCGGGTATAATTGAAAATATACGTTTTTGTATGAAATTTTTAATGTAGTATGCTCGCATGTCTTGATTTAAAATACAAACTCATATAAATACAGGATTTTTAATTTTTATAATCTCAATTATTTCTTTTTAAAATAAGAAAAGAAATTAAATAAAAACAAGCAGAAATTCAAAAACACAAAAGTAAAGGCGCCGAAAGCAAAAAGACTCAAAGAATAAAAATGTAAGTGCAAAAAACCCAAGAACAAAAGACCCAGTTAAATCTTCAGGTTTCATATAAGAAATCATTAATGTAACATTAAAAGATATTTGAATTATCAAAACGCTTTTTAAATATAAAAACAAACCACTAATTAACAACAACCTTCTCCTCTTTTATTATTCGTTTTTGAAGTTCTTAAGTCACTCAATTCTTCGACGAATTATGCTTCTGTCTTTTAGATTCTTTAGTTCCAATTAGTGTGGTGATATATGCCTTGTACTTGACACGTTCCTTGGAATGGAAATATTTTTCTTTGTTTTATAGGATCTAGTTTTACAAAGACTTTCTGATCATTCTCGAAATGTCAATTTGTTATCTTTTCTCTCTTTCAAATTTCCATTCGTCTTACCACTTTTTCTAAATTTTTTCAAACATTAATCGTGATCACGTTGCTTTCGTGGAGTTAGTTAATCCTGCTGCAGCATGTAAATTTATTTTTCAGCCAAACACAACTTCGAAGAGAGAATATCCAGTTGCACTCTGGAATGTTGCATTTAGACAGAATTCTATCTTCGGAACAATTCGCCGCCATGAGCGTTTGTCTGTCTCATCAGCTTGTTACAAGTATGTCTCTTACGGTGACTCGACAAAAGCGCCCACTAACAAATGCGCCCCGACTAAAGTGCCATCATTATTTCTACTATTATTATATTGTTTAAATTCCAAATATTAAAGGACTTTTTGATTTTTTATAAAGAAAATTGTAAAACTTATATTATTTGGGATTTTTAAAATATAATGATAGGATAAATAATAGCGCCCCGAAAAAGGCGACTTGTAAAATTGAAACAATAACAAAATCAACGAAATGTTGAAAATAAAAGTAATAAAATGAAAAGAAAAAAGTAAAAACAATTACACATTATATGATAATCTTTTTAGATAATTTAGAACATCATTTTGATTATAATTTTCTGTTAATATTTTTATCCGTTTCTTTAGGCTTACATATTTGTTTTTCTAAGCTTGTGGTCATCAAAATCCGGCTTGAAAACGTTCATATTCTATTTCTATTTGATTATGTTCTTTTTTTTTAAATATTCCAATATTTTAAAAATTAAGAAATGGTTGCACTCCACGGTCTGTTGAAAGTCTCTATGCCAACCTTCAACTGAATTATTTGTACGCGCAAATCACTATTAACTCTACCAAACATATTCCAAACGTTTAATGGAAACATTGGTACTATTCTACGGTTGCATCTCATTCTTCCAAAATAATTAGGGAAAAATTACAATATTCAACAAAGTGGATGGAAAATTTCTTGATGGAGAACAAATTGTCCATTTTTTGTACCATGTAGTATCTTCAATTTGTAATTTTTTTATATTGCCTAGTGCACCACATTTTTTAAGTGTTCACAAAATGTCATTTTATCTAATTTTATGATGTTTCTAATTAAAATATTTTTCTTGTTAAAAAGTTTTTTGACTCTCAAAATTGATTCATTTAAGAATTAGTTCAGTTAAGAATTCAAACAAATATTTTAAAAAGTGAGCGCTTTTGTCGTGGTACCGTCTCTTACTGTTCAAATGGTTTTTTTCTGCGAGTTCGTTTGATCGATATTGAAATAGGTTACTAAATCTTTGTTCATTTCCGAATCTCTGGCAAAATTCATTAATTTTTTTGCTAGTAAAACATTTTCCATTATCAGATTTGGCTTGCTATTCTTGTCATCCAGATTTTTCGATGTCCATCATGAATTACTCTAAAACGTCGTCACTTCTAAGTGGAAAAACTTCTAACCTTTTTGTTTTAACATTCCTGATATTTTCCGATAACAAATTGCTACTCTTTGACTAAATCTGGTAGCATAAAATGATTTGAGATAAATTTCTTTGTCCTTTTTATACTTAAATGACATAAATCTCTGTGTCTTTTTCTGATAAAATCTCTTCTATTTTGCTTCAGAACAAGCGTTAACATAATTTCCTTCTTTCCTACCATATAATCAATTCTGACAGACTAATTGGTTCATTAGTTGCAGTAATTCTTTGGTTATTTGATTCGTATTTCCTTCTTTCCTCCATATTTTTTCAACTGGTTCAACTCTGAGCACTTTTCTTGCTCCTCTTTTATCCATAGAATTGTAGACTGAGTCACCACTGTATTGATGTATTTCACCCTTGCTTTTCTTGAATAGGTTCTTAGTGTTTTGTTTCATATTGCACACAGACATCGCCATATAATATTGATAGTCGATTTTTATGTCCATGTTATTAATCTTTTCTTTATTTTAAATCGAAGTAAAAATCTGTCATGTTTGCAAACCATGTTTGGAATTGAGGAGTTATTGGTTTGGAAGTACTCTTCGCATATACCAGTGCTTTACGAACATTTCATGCCGTAAATCGCTTGCCATATAAATATTGCTTAAAATGTATCATGAACTCTTGTAAAACTAATAGCTCTTTTCTTGTGATACAGTACCCTTTTCATGTGTGATAAAAGTGTTCAATGCATACACGACTACTAAATTCTTATCTTCTGATTTTTGACTAAATACTGCTCCTATTATTCTAAATGATTCGTATGTATCTAAGATGAAATTCTTATTCGGGTCCACATATGTCAATATTGGTGCACCACTAGCTTGTGTTTCAACTCGTTTGTGTTCAATTGCATGTGACCATTTTCAATATCATGCTTTTAAATAAATAATATGACTGAGATTAGAATTTCAATTAGAAAGCACAAAAAAGATGCAGAGATCGAGGAATTTTTCAAAAAACTTTTTCCCCAATCTCATGGTCCCATGGCTAGGAACCGCTTTTGGTAGGTGTTTTTGTTTTAATAAATTTCTTGATAAATGTTTTAATTCCAAGGCACTTTTTGAATTTCTTGTGAATGCCAGATTACCTTGGACAACCAACTCAAACAACCGCACATTGAAGGATCTCAAGAGACATAGATAGGATCTCAGGATCTTAACGGCCGTATCAAATTGAAAAACATTAGCAACTTTTAATAAATCGAAAACTGCAGTTGGAAACCCCTTTAACTGCAAATCAATAAAATAACACAACACAGATTTTCATTATCTACCATTATGTTAAAGTCAGTTGTTCAGAAAGGTACAAATTACCTAGATGATTGGTATTTACACTTAGCTGTATTATTTCGTTGTATATTATTGTCATAAAAGTTGTACCATAGTTCTTTTTCCCGCCGAATATTATGTACTTGGTTAAAAGTATGATTAATTTTTTACACCTCATGATTAAACTTTTTAAACATTTGAAAGAAACATTTAAAGTGAAAAAAAATTAAAATGAAATTATTTGAAATTGACCGTTAGATAAAGTTTAGTTTCGGGATTTCACAAAACATAATATTTTAATAAATATATAAATAAATATAAAAAAAACTTTTACTGTAATCAAAACTTTTATTATTTATTAACAAAAAACTTTTTTAGATGCAAAAACAAAATATTTTTATTGTCATAAAGATTTTAAATAGAAATGGGAAAAGATTTGTTTTTAAAAAATAAAAATATTCTAATTTTTAAAATTACTCATTCGAAAAAATTTTAATTTTCTCAAAATAAAAATGCATTTTAATTGAAATTTTTATTCGTGATAATTTTAATAAAACCGTTTGATTGTCAGTTTTTTTGTCTATTAAAAATAAAAATTTTTTAATAAAAATTTTATTAATGATATAAAATTTTAATTTTATAAAATTGACAATAAATTTTCAATTTTCGACAAAAAATAAAATATTAATAATTTTTTTATTTAACGTTTCAAGCAAATCTTAAGAACTTAACTGTGCAATGAGTCATATATGACTCACAAGGAATAGTACAAGTCATTAAATAATCTAAAGTAAAGTAAATTAAAAACAGTAAATATATTTATCATGTTTATATTTAATTACAGTGGGAATGCCATTTAGACTAACAGAAAAAAAGAAAATAATGAACTTGGAGCAGTTGTAATTTTTTACGAAACAGTTAAGTTGTTAAACATGTTTTGAACACTTACCTTAAAGGTAAAAACCTTAACTAAAACAATCGAATTAAAAGTAGAATAAATAAATTAAAACCATCTTAGCTCAGTTTCTTCTAAAAGAAAATTTAAACATTTTCTTGTTGTTCTTGTACTTAAACCACTTGTTTGAAAACATATTTTTAATCTTTGAAAATAAAGATCACGCACTATCATTTAAAAATTATATGAGTTCATACATTCTAATGAAATTCACATTAGAAGAAGAAGCGCAAAGTACTCTACCAAATCTAGACATATTGATCAGCAGAAGATCTGATTGCTATGAAACTAGAATGTACAGAAAGAAAACTGAAGTAGAGTTGTACACAACTCTTATTATTAATAATACAAGTAAAATGATACGATCAAGATTTAATTTCACTATGCCGATAAAATAAAAAATCAATATATTCTGTATTTACAAGAGTTTTTTTTTCTTTTTTTACAATAAAGACTTTAACAACGTCAATATTTTTATTTTTCTTTACAAATTTGTGCAGCGTTTCCGCCTTTTTACGAATTATTCAAAGCTGATTAAAGTAATTTGGAAGAGCTTTTTCTTTAATAATTTATAATGACAATAACTACAATTACTACTTTAAAGATATTATTTTAATTTCTCAGAGCATTTGTAATTATTAGGTGTATAACTTAGTTTTTTGGATTTTTTTTGCAGAACAGACATGTTTATTTATATGACATAATAAGTTTTATATTTTCCATCGTTAATTATGACTTTCGACCATCTTTCAGGCAAATTATGAATTCCATCGAAAAAAAAGTTTTGGTCTTTTGATGCGATCCATTGTTCCAGCCATTTTTTATATGTTCCTGGTTTCTGAAGTGCTGGTCCCAAAGAGCGCTTTGTATTGATCGGAACAGATGATAATCTGATGGGGCACAATCTGGTGAATAGGCAGCATGCGGTGGAATTTCCCATTTAAGTGCTTCCAACGTGTTTTTTACGTGTTTTGCGACATGTGGCCGAGCATTGTCATGGAGCAAAATCACTGAGCGCTGTTTGTTGGCTGGAATAGGACGTTTTTCCTTCAATGCATCGTTCAATTTCATTAACTGTTGTTAGTAACGTTCTGCATTAACAATTTCATTCGAATTAAGCAGCTCATAGTACAGTACACCTTTCTGATCCCACCAAATGCACAACATAACCTTGCTTCCATGAATGTTTCTTTTTGCTGTTGAAGTGGATGGTTCGCCCGGATGAACCCACGATTTCTTGCGTTTAGAGTTAACATAATAAATCCATTTTTCATCTCCAGTCACAATGTTATGCAAAAACGACCATCTTCGTTGTCTTGTAAGTAATGAATTGAATATCAGTAATCGACTTTCAATGTTAGCTTGATTCAATTCATGTGGTATTCATTTTCCATCTTTTCGAATCATTTTCATAGCATGTAGACATTTACTTATGGCTGTTTGAGTAACATTTAACTGTTTTGCAAGCTCTTTCTCTGTTTGAGTGGAATCTTCCTTCAGTAATGATTCCAAATCTCCATCTTCGAATCTTTTTGGTTGACCGGAACGCTCTTTGTCACTTACGTCGAAATCTCCACTTTTGAAACGTTTATACCAGTTCTCACAAGTCTGTTGAGTTGGTGCATGTTAACCATAAGTTTCTTCAAGAAACCGAAAACTGTCTGCAGCTTTATTCTTTTGATTAAAGCAAAACAGTAGTGCTTCCCGCAAATGCTGTTTTGTTGGTATGAAAGTTGTCATGCTAAAACGTGATTAAAAATATGTTTATGACGCACTTAAGGTCAATGACCTACTTATTTTTTATTGCCTCGATTTCAGCACTTTAAAAATCTGTACGTACGACTGTAAAATAATGCTTATCACAAAGGTTACATCATCTCTTAGAAAATCCAAAAAACTAAGTTATACACCTAATACAATAGTAGAATTAACTTACTAGCACTGAAAATAAAATATTAATGCGTTTTTTTAATAAATTTATTTAAAAATGCATTAATATTTTATGTGCTGGTAGGCTATTTCCACGGCTGTTTGGCGGAATTCGCGGAGTGGCTGCCTTTTCTTTCAAAATCTTAAATTTTCGCGGCGCGGAAAAAATATCGTGAATCCTAATTATAACCTTTCTAAATCAAGGTATTGGGTTGGCCAAAAAGTCATTGCGTTTTTTACTAAAATATTTATTATCAAAAAATGACATGAATGCACAAATATTTTTACACAATATACTTTCCATTATTTTCAATAACTTTCTTCAACCTTTCAGGTAGCTTCATTATTCCTGATTCATAAAAACCTTTGCCTTTGTCAGCATCACTGGCGAATGTTTTTCTGTTTAAGGAATTCTGCAGTGATCTAAATAAGTGAAAATCAGATGGGGCCAAGCCTGGAGAATACGGTGGGTGCGGCAAAACCTCCCAACCCAGTGATAAGAGTTTATGGCGAGTGGTCAAACTTGTATGCGGTCTTGCGTTATCATGCTGAATTACAACTCCTTTTCGATTTGCCAATTCAGGACGTTCCAGTTGAATTGAATGAGCCAATTTCTCCAGCAGACAATGTATATTGATGGTTTCATTCCACGGAAGGAGTTCAAAAAATACAATTTCTTTGAAATCCCTCCAGACGGAAAGCATAACCTTCTTTTGGTGAATTTCTGCTTTTGGGATCGTTTTGGCAGGCTCACCACGTTTTGTCCATAATCGTCGGCGTTCCACATTGTTGTAAACAATCCAATTTTCGTCACCCGTAATCAAGCGCTTCAAAAATGGATCACTTTGTTCTCACTTCAAAAGGGAATCGCAAATGTATATACGTTTCACCAAATGAATTTCTTTCAGTTCATGTGGTAACCACATATCGAGTTTACTTACGAATCCAAGTTTCTTTAAATGACTTCCAACACTTGATTTTGATATTTCCAGAGTCTCTGCAACTTTTCTTGTCGTCATATGTGGATTAGATTTGACCAGTGCTGTCATTTTGTCGCCATCAACTTCAACTGGTCGACCGGAGCGTGGTGCATCTTTCAGATGAAATTTTTCAGAACGAAATTTAGAAAACCAGTATTGACACTGTCGAAGTTTTAAGGAGTCACTACCATATACAAAACATATCTTCTTATGATTTTGCACAGCGGTTTTCCATTTGCGAAAATAATGCAACAAAATTTGACGAATATGCTCATTTTGATTTTCCATTTAGAATTGACGGTAAAGTAATAAATTAAAACAAATCAATTAATATTTTGTATAAACATAGTCTGAAAATTAAGGTTTCAGAATATATAATTGAATTTAAATTTTATCACATCGTTTTATATTTTCAAGCTTTTTATTAGGACGTACTCAAAAACGCAATTACTTTTTGGCCAACCCAATATATATTATCAATTACTTATTCCGAGGGTTTTAAACATTTAAATAATGAATTTTGAAAAGTTTAATTCCAAATAAAATGAACGTAAAATTTATTTTACAATCATTTAAATTCATTTATACCTATCTATATTAGGTAGGGGAAAAATAAATCCATTATTTTGGTGTGAAATTCAAAACTTTATTTAACATGTTTTGGATTGTCCTCTTGGATTCAGATATGCACCGTTTTGAGTAGTGTAAAAATGGGCATTCTCCCTCACTACCCCCCCCCTGCTGGTAACCATAGCAACGATATGGGTTATCGTGGTTACCATGGCAACGGTTGGGATTACCATAGAAACGGTCGC
>MQRK01237146.1:0-10319 GCA_001938485.1 Girardia tigrina | reverse complement strand
TACGTGTTAATATATGTAAAATTTTAAATTGTAATAAATGTTATTTTTCTGTTGTATATTCATTTTTTGAACTTTATGTCATTTTGTTCTCAAATAGCTGCCGCACCCTGTAAATAACATTGACTTTTGAAATGTCAAATTGTCTCTTGAATATACAGAAACGATGGAAAAACAAATTTTGAAAAAACAAATTTGAGTTAAGGTTGTATTTATTTATATATTATTTTTTTATTTATATATTATTTAAAAAAACCTCATTTTAATTGGTCTTTCTAATAATCTTGTATTTTTTTATATTTTATCCAATTAAAACGATCCATTAGCGTTTTGATTTTCAATTTCAGTCAGATTTACTTATTTTTTAATCATTTATTGTTTGGAGACCAATAAAAAATGAATAATATTAATTGATACTATTATCTGGATGGACTTTCGACCCTTCCTTATTTATCTTTACAGTGGAATTCTGAGTGGTATATTTGTTTGTGGATTCATTGGGAACATCCTCGTCATAATTGTCATCATTCGGTATTCATGTATGCAAACTGTGACAAATATTTATATTCTTAGTTTATCTTTGGCAGACATTCTATTTCTTTTATCAATTCCTCTTCTTGTTTATAAAACATCATTTAATAACTTTCCTCAAAGTCAAATTTTATGTAAGTTTTATGTTTCCGTTGCTTTTTTCAATTGGTTTGCAAGTACGTTTTCCTTAACGGCCATGGCGGCAGATCGATTTTTCGCCATTGTATACCCTCTGCAGTCACAAAACTGGAGACAGAAGAACTATACTGTTATCGTTATTATTATTTTATGGGTCTTGGCATGTGCTCTAATGAGTCCTGGTTCAGTTAATGCGCAAGTTTTAAAGGGTACTTGTAGCCAGCTGTGGAATGGTGGTTATAAATCGTATATTTTATACACATTTTGCTTGGGGTATTTAATTCCTTGTTTGTTTATATTTTTCTTTTACGGTTGTGTTGTTTGGACATTATCGAGAATACGGATTGGAAAGAGTTCAAAACAGAATCGTCAAAAAACAACAAAACTTGTGACAATTTTGATTCTTACTTATATCCTATGTTGGTTACCATATTGGATTGATCAACTAAGGTTTCTGTCATTCTCTCTCACTGCGAACAATTGGAATCATTCATTTACAACTGATAACAAAAGCGCTTTAATGAGAAATTCAACAGTTATAAACCTTTCAACTCGTCCGAAGTTTTATACAATTTTCATGAGTTTCATTTATCAACTCTTGGGATATTTGAACAGTGCAATCAATCCGATACTTTATTCATATATGTCTATAAACTTTAGGACTGCATTTAAAAAAATGTTACCAAGACATTTTCACAGACCCGCGTTTCAAATTACATCGTAAATTACAGTAATGTAAAGAATCATTAATATAATATTCAGGTATTGTTGTTTTCTTTTTAATTGACATGTTCTTTTTTTCAAAATAGTTTTTTTGGTACTGTAGGCGTTAGGCCGGGGGTCCAATCACTTATGCACAAGCATATGGCTTGGTTTTTTGCATACTTTTGAGTGTCTCACTAGGCAAGGAACCTGGTGGCGCCTATTTCCTCTACAGGTATGGATGGCCGTTGGCTCCAAGTAGCTCATCCGTCCTTTGGTAGGTTTTGTTTTTTATCCTGCAAGGTGTTCACTCACCCTCTTCACCCAGGTTGCTCTGGGTGAGGGAGCTGGTTTAGTCACCAAGCATTCGACTATGGGACAGGTATTTCAGGTTTACATGATACCTGTAGCAGACATCTTGCCTGACCTGACCTGTAGTCAATGGTCCCGCGATTTCCTATCAAAATAATAGGATAATAATATTCAGGTATACTCACAAGGGTTATTTGAACACCGATGACTTTAAAATTCCTTTTTTACTGGAAAATTATATAATTTGCTTTTGAAGGGGTTAGATATTTTAACCTTTTCTGTCCCGGAGGGGTCCTTCAGGACCCGGAGATTTTTTCACAGAAATTGGTATAGATAAGTCCATTTAAATTATGAAATATTGTTTATTAATTAAAAAAATCCTTCTTTGGTCAAATCTTTTTTGGCAAACGCATTTAATGTAAGCAGAATCAAATTTTGATTTTAAAAAATATTCTATGTAATTTGAGAAGTGTAAGAATATGACAAAAAGAAAAAGGCAGTTTTTGATATTTTGTAAACATCTAAAAAGTACAATAAATATTTGGGATTGAAGAGTATCCAAATTTAGGACATTTGATAGGTAGTGCTTAATGCATATATAAATCACTTAAGTTTGATCATTCCACAGTCGTTTAGTGAAAACATGCAGTTAATATCATCGCATAATCATAAAGAATTTTTATACTTTGTATACTTAGACAATGTCTCAAGGAAATCTTTTACGGACTAAAGAGATGGATAATTTTGAAGGGAACTACCAAGATGAAAGATTCCAAGATTATTTATATTTGGATTCATCATCAAAAGAATAAAGATTTGAAAACTGCATACTACTGCAAACAATGCGATGTAGCACTTTTTATGCCAAAATGCTTAGGAAAAAATCATATAATAGACTCTCATAAAATCATTTTTGTAGGATTTAAAGAATTTAACAGAAAAGTCGAAAACATTGAAAAACTATAAATATTAATTGATTTCTTGAATAATTCCTTTCTATTATTTCATTTATCAAATAAGTTAACTTATTATTCGGACAAAATTTAAAAGTTTAATTAATTTATTAATAATGCAAAATTAACAATGTGATAATTAAATTTTTTCGAATAATAAGTATTTGCAAATATTACTTTTAAATTTTGTCAATCAAGAAGGATGTCGAAATACGAATGTTTTACTATTACTATTTCCAGAATTATTTAATTGCAGATTTCAATAAAATTTAAAAACCAGATGTGAGGTCTCTTCATAATCAATTTTTAAATGGTGTTAACAATTGTTAACCGCAACGAAAGTCGTTAAACCAAGAGTTAAGCCAAGCCATCCTCCAGCAATCGATATGGTCAAGGCTGCTATTGGAACGAGTCAAAGCAGAAAAGGATTGTCTTTGAATTTGATCAAGAAATACATTGTCAACACTTATCATGTCGACATTGAAAAATACGGTCAATTTTTGAGACGATCCATTTCTAATGGAGTAGAGAAAGGTGTTATTGTTCGAGTTGGAAACGGAAAAGGAGCTTCTGGAAGTTTCAAACTACCTCCGAAAGTTAAAACAACGAAGAAGGTAACTGAAAACACTGGAGATGAAGAAAAGAAAGTTGTGAAAAAGACTACTGAAAAGAAAGTTGTTGAAAAGAAACCCGAAGAGAAGAAAGTCAAAAGTAAGAAAGTTGAAGATAAAAAAGAAGTGAAAGTTGCAAAGAAAACCATTGCTAAGAAAACTGAAGCTGTAAAAGAGAAAGTAGTCAAAAAAGCAGTCAAAGCGAAAACCGTAACTCCAGTGAAGAAAGTTACTGTTAAAGTGACTAAGAAAACTGAAGATAAGGTCATTGTTAACAATTTAGAAAAAACGAAGAAATTCAAAGCGAAATACATTTTGTCTGGCATTGACAAAATATGTTATTATACTTAGTGTCAAGAGTCTCAAAATTGGTACAGTTGAGAAAACACACAGTTCTCTCAGATTGCAATTTTGTCAGACATTCCAGTCTAATTTTATCGATGAGATTTATGGTTTGATGCGAAGGCTAAAATGTAATTAATTGCTGTGAGCCTGAAAAGTTTCATCTTCAAAATTAGGTTTTGGTTGGATGTCAGTTGTTATCTTTATCATATGTCTCCGTTTTCTCGTAAAGTACGGAACGATATAGTAAACATATCATTTTCTCAAGTGGTAATTGATAGTTGGAAACGGTTTGTTTGCAAGAATGTAATTAATCGCATATAATGTTTTATTGCTTAATTTTTAGGAAAAACGAAATAAATTTATTTTAATCCAATATTTTATTGTTAAAATGTCTTAATGATTGTATGTTTCCATATAGTGGAATAATTGAGTCCATGGTTTTTATTGACTTGATGATAATATTGTGAGGGATAATTGTGAATGTTGTAAGTTTGTTGTTTGTATGCTGTTTAGATTTGTGACTCTCCTACCCAGATGGGATTGATATGTTATTTGATTAATTATTTGAATCTAATGAAATTAATTTAATGATATTAATTTTAAATACTAATTAATTAAAGTTTGATAATTATGAATTTTAATAATATTTTCAGTAAATGATTTTAACTTATTAAAATTTAATATTTTAAAAATTAATGTTTATTTAAAAAATTATGTAATGACTTTTATCCAATAAAAATTATGAGAAATTAAAATGTAATGTTAATATTTCCCCATTCATTATTTTTTTCATATTTAAATATGTAATCAAAAACTATATTAATCAAAGAAGGATGACCACTGAAAATTGTTGTGAAGAATCTGTTTGTGTTGTAAATAAATGTTTGCATTCAAATTGTGATGTTGTTAATAAATATTGTTTTTTTCGAAATGCGTTGTCTTATTTTTATCCTGATAAATATATTAATAAAATATTAATTAACTAGCCATCCATACAGCTCATCTAATAATAGCATTCGATTTCAAAAATGTTGGTACAAAAATTTATAGTATTCAAAGATCCCCAAACTTGTCAACCTTAAAACCCTTTTAGAATATTTAACATTTTTAAAAACCCTCTAAAATTGATTTTTTCTAAAAATACTATTTATTTATATAAAACTCAAAGAAAACATAAATATCCAAAGTAAGAAAAGTTGGATATTTGAAAGTTGGATATTTTGGAAGTTTGAAAATTTTGAAACAACGTCAAAAATTTCAAATTAACACAAAAAATGCAATTTTGAATGTAAATATCTTTCAGTATTATATTTATTTTCTTCTGGAAGTATTGCACTAATTAAAACAAGTAAACAAACTTTATAACACATAAATGTTTTAAAAAATTTTCCATATTAAAACAGAATTTAGATAAAACAATTTTTGTATTTCATAACGTAAATTGAGCGAGTAATATTTTTAATTTGATTGTTCCGGTCAATCCCCGAGTTGCTCCGAAAACCGGAAGGTGGTAGCAGTTACACACAGTGGTTGATCGAAAGGAGGTTGTGTCTCGATGTCAACGTGCTGGACCCATAAACTATGTTATTCTATTTTGAATATATAATTGAAAGTAGATTTTCTTTCTTATTTTTATGTGTGATTTCAAATCGGTCAAACAAATTTCATCAATCATAAATTTTGTCTCATATCAAAGATCATCAGTGAATGAAAATATTGTTTTCTGCATTTAAGGATCAATAAAATAACCAAGTTATATCTTGTATCAAATAAATTCAAATTCATCAAGAATTTATTTCAAAAGAAATTCGTCCATAAATGAAAATAAAACTCGTTTTCATACAACAGCAAAAAGTTCGTCACAGATCGAATATTTCGAAAATAAATCATTGTTTTTTTATGTTTTCCAAATAGCTCGAGTGTAATATCATTTATTTCAAAAGTTTGTTTCGTCAAAATTGAAGTAATGTTCGTCTCATCAACAATTATAAATGATATTTGTCCCATCAATAATATTTAAATAGATACAAATCATTGTAATTGTCGAATAAATTTATCATAAATACCGATGACCTCTGACAATTTGTAAATTAAACCACAATACAAAATCGATCACACCAATTTTCGAACAAATTTATTGTGACTGTGAAGTCGGTCACCGATGAAGTGTTTTCATCGGTTGTCATAGTGACCGGGCTATTTAAGACGCTCGTGTCACTGTCCGTAGGGGAACTCATTCCAGCCCCCGAAAGAATTGCCGCATGTGATTGATATCCACCCGCTCTCCCAATCCATATCGGATGCCAATCTAATGGCTCCCCAGCATTCGATCAATTCTGCCGTAGAACAAACGGAGGAATGGAATCATTTAAAAGATAATAACCCCGATTTGATTGCGTGGGTGTTCGTAACCGAGTGCCGCCATCTTGCCCGTCATGTAACTCGATCAAATGAGTCCCTTGAAAGGAATTTCCGATTAAAATTAGTAACTACTAATCGCAGTTCATAATCGCTCCAATTAATTAAGAGAACAGGAATCGAATGTAATATTTATTTCACAAGTAAAATTAAATTTTGTACCGAGAAGATCAAAAGTTGAGCGTTTCGTTTTTACATTGTTTAATTATTTAAACAAACTTAAATAAATTTTTTTTTAATAATTGTTATTTATTTCATTTCTAATTAATTTTTATCGTTTTTTTATTTGCACTTTCAATGTTGAGCTACACTTTTTTATCATTATTTTAATTAAAATTAATATAAACGTGTTGATTTTTAGGATCACAGCAGTGACCTAAATCAAATCAATCGTTCGGATCGATTTGTTCGGCCAATCAAATTGGTCGAAATCGAATTTCATTGAATCGAGCTTAAAACACACCTGAAAGGTGATAGCAAATTGATAATTACATCATCCAATTAGAGTAATAAAAAACGTCTTTGTTCGTTAATAAAGACGAACAAAACTCAAGAGTTTTTAAATTTGGATTTGTAATTTAATTTTTTTATTTATTTATTTAATATTCGTATTTGTATATTACGTATATGCAATAACAAAACATCGGTGATAAAAACAGAAATTGTCATTCAAAGTTCGAGATAGATGTATGGACAGGTACGGAATCCAAATATAAATAATATTATAGATAATATAGATAATGATAATATTTGAATCCCGAATATTGATAGATTCTAACAATATAATAAGTTTTCCTTATTCAGGATTTATTTATATATATATATATATATATATATACTTTTTCTCTCAATTACTATAAACAGAACACGGCTTTCTGGTAGTAACAAAAGCCGGATTAAAATAGTACGAAATATAGGTCAATTATCAGTCGGCAGTTATTTGAGTTCCAAAGTATATTAGTTTTTTAATTTTGATAATATTTGATATTTATTTTTATTTAATAATCATTAGTTTTCAAATATTTATTACAACAAAGATTTTCATTTTATACAACTAAATTAATTTTGTGATTTCATGATTATTATAAACATTTTTTTGGAAATTTAATATTTTATTATATTCCATTTAATTTAACGATTTTTATTTTAAAAACTTTCAATAATTCGAAATAAAAATTTCTAATAAAATTAAAAATAATTTTTTTAATAAATTTTATTTTACAAGCTTTTAATTTTTCGGTTTTAAATTTCAATTTTTACTTAAATAAAATTAATAATCTCATTTTAATAAGTTAAATTATTAAATTATTAATTATCTTATGTTTCAATTTGAAACGCAAATCATACTCAAAAAATTAATCTTGAAGATCATCCAAAATATAAATTTTCCATCTGAGTAGGAGATATACATTTCCAAGTAGGACTCGTATCCGCTTCCAAGAAGGTTTAGTTGATGACAGCTTCCTCCGAACATCATAATTTAACGACAACTTTTTTTGTTGGTTTATACCCTTGGAACGTGTCTTAGGGACCGAAATCTGTGGAACGAAATTTCTGTAACCAATGTTGCATAGTGATTTTGTCGACACTAATTGCATCCCAAAACAGTGTTAATTTTTGGAGCAGTCTCTGCTGGGCTATAATCTAGCTTGAACCCATAAATAAAAATTTATCAAAATTCATCCTTTGCCATGTTGAGAATTAGCAGCAAAAAGTATGGAACAATTTACGATTTAGCTAAATCAACGAGTCCCCTTATAAAGGAAAAAATTATTAAAAAAATATTTTATTAAGAAAAATTTGAAAAAAAAGTGCGCGGAGACGAAAGACTATAGTATTAAACGAATAATCAACAAACCATTATAATGAATTTCGTTGAATGTAAAATAACTTCTTTCTTAATTTATCAACATCTTAACATAGAATATTTATTATTTAAATCATTAATTAAAACTCAAAAATCTAAAAATATTTAACAAAGAATATCAATAAAAATAAAATTATATATTTTCCAAGAAATAAAAAATATATTTTCTATTATAAAAATTTTTAAAATATTAACGATCAGAATTGCACGCATAAATCAATACTGATATAAATCACAATAAATATATAAATAATTTTGATTTCATAATTTTAATAAATCAAGATTTAATAAATTAACAAGGAAGTTTATATTAAGAATTTTTTACTCTTATGATAAATGTTTTATTTATTAAAATACAAAAACCTTTCTCAGATTTTTTTAAAGGTGAAAATAAGAGTGTCGAGTAACTTAATTATCTAGTTAACGTTTATTATTCTAACTTCTTGATTTATTATAATGTTTTAGAAGGTGCTGAAAATAGACACAATTTCTCACATTAATTAAATGAATTGATTCATATTTTATTTGAGAAAAATATTTTTGATAGTAATATTGTAATGGGCAAGGCAAGCTTTCATAAAGGTTCAGAAATACGGGAATTCATAATTGATTCTGGGAATGAGTTACTATTTTTGCCAGCTTAAAGTCCTTTCTTTAATCCCATAAAAAATTTGTTTTCGCAATAGAAGAATTTAGTAAAACGGGAGTAAAAATTGATTTCAATCTGCTGCGAAACGACCCACGGGCGGGTCGTTTATAGAATAATACGGAATATTTAAAAGAATCTATAAAGTTGGTATTATTGCCATTTTTAAATATTCCGTATTATTTTTATAAACGACCTGCCCGTTAGTCGTTTCGCCGCAAATGGAAATCAGAAACGACCCACCGGTGGGTCGTATCACACTCAACGTGTTAAACTAATCTTGAATTATATTCTTTTTGCTTAAACTAGTAAGTCGATTTTCAAATTCATGTCAAATTCTCATGCGTAAGTAATGTATAGTATATTTGCCTAAAAAGTGTGTTTTTTGATCGGTCACGCTATGATCAAAATGTAAAATTGCGGAGGAACTGAAGTGAACCTATGCTAGGACGTAGTTAATCTGGATATCCCGCATCGATACGGTTCTGTCTGTGCATCACCTTCGACTTAATTTACCGACTGCTAAATCAACATAAAATTCGAAATAATAAATTATAACAATTACGATTTGAAAATTAAAACAGAAATTTTCAAAGACGAAAATTCAAGTCACCCGTCAAATAAGACGGGATTTTAGTTATATATATATATATATATATATATATATATATATATATATATATATTGGTTTTATGGACATTTATTTAAATAATATGTAAATTGCGGTAATTCTGCATAGTTTTTTTTAAATAAAAAGAATTTCGGATTCACTTTTAAATGATTATTTATTATGATTCTTGCTAAACCCTAAAAAATGTTTGGGAAAATTATCATTCCGAAGAATTTTTGTATTCCTATATCAATAATATCAAGAAATTTTTGATTTTCTTTGAGTTTAGAGATTTTCATGGACTAGAATTGCTCAATTATATTCATAAATTTATCTATAGTCCGATGTACAATGATTGTATACGTTTACGATAAGCATTTCATACCAGAAAACATAATATGGTAAACAAAACTTATTCTCGATTGGCAGAGGGTGTTCTTGGCAAAAGTTTGTTTTACATACATATATATTTAAATAATAATAATTATTATAACGATAAAAAAACATCTTCCCCTTATAGGCGTTTAGTTCGCGGATTGAATAATCGCACTTACACTGCGCTACCGCAAAACCTCCCAAGCGACTCAGTCTCAATAATTTTTTAAATGGCTGCATAGTATCTAATAATTATAATTATAATAGTAATAATAATTATATTTATTATTATTACTATTATTATTATATAAATAATTGAAATAGTAAAAATACTTTTAACTTATTTAATAATATTAATTATAAACATAAATTATTTACTTTTATTATTATTTATTTATCTTTTTATGATAATCCGATGCAAGCCTCGGAATAAACTGTCTCAGGCTAATATTTTTGTTTTTGAAATTTATTTTTATTTTTAGACATATTTTACTTTTTTATGTATTTCAAAGTGTTAAAAATTATGATAATAATATGTAATAAATAAATAATATTTTAAATCTTTTTCTAGATTGTTTTATTTTCTTTCTTTTGGAAACTCAAAGATCATATTTTATTTATACGAGGGGTTAATTTTAAATTTTTATCTCGCCTGAATAGTAATAAATTTTGGTGTTTAAAAAAAATGAATTCTAATATAGACGTTGCAACCACTTCTCACATGGCTACTAACGCTGCAATGGATATCTTCACGGGTCAACTGTTACCTGAAAAGTACAGGAAAGGCGATAATGTGGAGACATTTATTGAAGAA
>MQRK01237140.1:8560-23201 GCA_001938485.1 Girardia tigrina | reverse complement strand
CGAACTTGCTTAACATATTTGCTTTTGGAACTAGCCCTCGATATTGCTTCGTTGAGGAGGAGATACGACTTAAAGCTGCGGACACACATCCATCCATCCATCCACACAGAAATAACCAAATAATAATCGCAATTGTCAGTATGGAAATTGCGCTAAAAAATAATAATTATTAGTAATTAGCATTATAATATTATGCAAGTGTATTAGTGTATTTGCAACAAATTGAATTTGTTTTCTTTGGTGTATTAGAACTTCTTGGCTAACCTAATATAATTACATCTTTTGGAATGACGCTGACTGTTAGTTTGTTCCCCAAATACGTTTCTTCTTATGTATGTATTTCTACCATTACATCAATATTCCGAAACTAATTATTTATTTTCAATCATTGGTTTTATTTGGTGTTCAAAAACGTCTATCATATCCTACATGATCTATTTCCCGTTATACAAATAATTAAACCTATTCATTTTTTGCGACAACTTAGAAAGTTATTTTTTTCAGTAATTTTTTTACTTCATTATGCAATTTCTTTTATTATTACTTAACTGTTAGTAACGAAATAGTTTTTGTTGGTATTTATTGTTTAAACATAAATACACATATTTTTTAGTCTAATCTCTCGTATAATAATAATCATATAGGTTTCCAAAAGAAGCTCAAGTTTCAAATTTTCTTTGTATTTGTAATATTCTTTATTCTGTTGAAATTATGATCATTCTATTTTCATTCATACATCATTCGTAAAGAACTTTATTAATACAGTTAGTATATAAAGATATCTGACATAATCTCTATTAGTAAATTAAAAGAATATTTTAGTGGTTCTATGAAGCACCACCGACGAAGAAGTTAAAATGTGTTTAATATTATATTGCTTGTATAATTAATATAATCTTTATCAGTTTATAATAATGTTCATTCAGAAACATTGGTTCGATCAACCAGTTGCTGTCGCAGATCGAGTCGCCGGACTACTGCTACGACTACTTCGATCAAAACCAAAAGCCATTATCCATTGATAAAGTTAGATGCAATAGTGGTTGGTCATATAATTTGTAAATTTCAATTCAGATAATAATCAAAGTTGTTCTATGTGACCCAAATTTAAATTCAAAATCCGATAATGAAGTTTCTAAACACCTAAGTAAATTTTGCTCCAAAAACTCGGATCTTTTTAATGATTTGAACCTCATTTCCATCACATTTTTACTGAAATCAACGGTGAGTTAATTTTTTGAAATGTTAAATTTTGCATTTATCCAAAAATATTTCTTGTAGGATAATGTAATTTTTATGTATCTTAGGGGTAGGGCTCTAGAGCATTTAGGAAGTACATCTAGATAAGAGAACGTTACTTAATGAATGGACAAGATTTAGACGCAAAAGGAAAAGAAAAAAATACAAAAGGAAGAGTACCGATGATGTCACAACAAACTGAACCAATCTTCTCATTAAAGTCTTTAAAATAAGCAAATAGAATTAATAAAAGTAGATGGACTAATTATAGTACGAATATTGCAAATATTATATTTGAAAACTCAGTCGAAAATTGATAAACATAATTTGAATTATTATTCAGAAATATTATTATATTTTTTGTTTATTATATTATTATATTTATGTTTTTATCTGAAAAGAGGAGAATTTAAATAAAAACTTTAAACTTCAAAGTTAAGTAGTAAATCAAAAAATTTGTATCCATTCTTTATGCAGACAGAACTCTACTTTGCCAACAAAATTTTAATTAAAAAAATATTTAAAAAAACACAATAAAAAATTAAAAAATTCTGTTGGCCAAGCCAAGTTCTGGATATAAAAAGTATAGATATAAGTGGTTTAAAAAATGTTTTCGAAAATATCACTTAAGTTTAATTACAAAAACAATTTTAATTTTAAAATTAAAATTTAATTAAAATTAAATTAAATTAAAATTAAAATTAAATTTTTAAACTTATAATTGTAAACTATAAACTGAATCCATTTATTCTGTGAGAGATTTATGGTTAAAGAAAATAAAAAATAAATTAAGTCACAATAATGATGAAATAATAAAAATTATTTTATAATATGAAAATCATATATTTTTTCTATTTAATATGAAATAGAAAACTATGTTCTTGAAAAAATTTAATGACTCTTTTAAATACATCTAACTTTACTTTTGATCATGCGACCTATGACTCTCAAAGGTGCCTGGTTGTGTAAGCTAACAAACATTATTTTTATGTTTTATTTTCAAAAAATACGCAATAAGAAACGTTTTTTGATAATTTAATACTGTATTAAAGTAATATTACACCATTCATTTTCTTTATACATTGTGAGGATTTTAAGAGACTCTTAAAAATTTTTGAAAAATATTTAAATTTAATATAAAAGTATAAAAGTAAAAAAATAGAAATTTATTGTAAAATAATTAAAGACGATAAAATTTTGTATAAAGTTACAATATTAATAATATTTAAAAATAAATATTTCGGATAAAATTTAAAGTCATGAAATTTGTAAATTAAATAGATTTAAAAAACGAATTATATTTAAAGTAGTTGGTAAATTAAATAGTTTTGAAAACGAATTAAATATAAGATCTTAAGAATCATAAAACAGAATTTAATAAACTTTTATGAAGTATATACAATATGAAAAAAAATAAATACTAAATAAATAAATATGAAAAATTAACGAAATTTAATAAAATGTTCATTCAAAAGAAAATACAATATTTAAGAAAATACAAAATTAATATATAAAATATTTGAAAATAGTTTATTTTTATAATTTAAATATTTTTAAATTAAAAAATTTTATAAAATTAAATACAATACAAAATTTCGAAAATAAAAAATTTACATGTATTTATATTTATAATAATTTTGATATTATTGGTTTGTGCAAGAAAAATTAAAAATCGTTCCTCAGGAAATTACTTTGGCAAAACTTGTTTAAATAATATGTTTATTGTTGTTATTAAATAAAAGTTTCAATACATGTCTTTATCTGAATTCTCATCAGAATATATTCCCGAACCTAACATGCATTGTGATTATAACACCATAAAGCTCTTTCGTAATAATTCCGTGTTCTTTTCTAGTCATTTTACGGTTTGAATAAAATTTGAAAAATGTCATTATAGATTTGTAAAGCCCTGTAAAATTCATCTAAAATCTATTGAAAAATATGCCATACACCAAGAACATAAGCAGAGCATAATACATTTTAAAAACTTTAATATCCTTCAGAAAATTTTATTTTAATATCTTTAAACACTCAACCTCTTTCTTCGTTCCTCTCTCATCCTTACAAATTCATTTCATGTCTAATATTAATTTCTTTTTCTTATTCTGATAGATATTGTTGTTGAAACTTTCCCCGATATTCTTTGTAGTATCTAGCTCATCACATTCGTTTTGATAATCACCAAAGGGAAAAGATTCTACATTCAATGCAAAACGATAAAAAAATAAAATAAGGTAGTCTGATCTGTCCTTCTTTGATAGTCTGGATAGAGAGCCTATAAGCTCTATAGAGCCTATCAAGACAATCGTTTTGAAGGTATGATTTACCTTTACGATTTATGTGTTCATATCATGATAGTTTAACTAGGCCTCTCGTAATGAAACTTATACAATAAATAAAATAGTTTTTAAAATATACTATATTCTTAATAAACATAAAAATAAACTAGCTGAATCTCATTTGGTAAATGTATAATGTTTTGTAAGAGATGAAAGTAAATATGGATATGAATTTATGACTATTAAGAACCCCAATTTGACTTTTCATATTTTTATTTACACAACAATTTTGATTTTCCTGAAGACAATCTTTGTCAAAGCTTACGTACGATTGCATTTTAAACTAAATTGATTAATGAATTAATTCTTATTATTTTTAGCAAACAGAGACATAAATAATTTATTAAAATATTTACTCAAAACTTATTGGATAAAAATTAAAATGATTATTAATTATTCAAAAAAATATTAATTTGATTTATTTATTAAAAATTGTAAAAATTAATTAACTTATTTAAAATTTGACAAATCATTTTAAATTAAAAATAAATTTAAACATTACATATTTTCAGATAATAAGAATTCAAATATTAATCATCCATCTGGGTAGGAGAGACACAATTCCAAACATACAACATTCAAACACAAAAATCAAACATTCAAAATATTCCTCACAATGACAATTGGTCATTGGGAATTAAACAAGATTTTTTTATAGGAAAAACATGTTTGATTAAGAGTTAACACTTTGACCGTCGCGTCAGCTAGAGCATACAACGTATTTTTCTTTCTGCGCATCGCGTCAACTTAATCCGACATACTACTCACTACTTAAAAACAGTTAATCGAAAAAGAATGCTTCAACAACGGTTGTATAGCTGACTAATTCAGATACAAATAGAAAAACCTCACAAAAAGGCTTTTTTATCTGAGTCGGTCAAAGTTTCGTCTACTAGATAATGTTTTCAACTATCGATATTGTTGGGTTCTTGATCGAGATTACAATTCATTAACACCAAAAATTTATTTATAACACAAATAACAATTATTTAAACAATTTTTCTTGAGGAATTTTTGTTTTCTTTTTTTTGACAAAATTTCTTATACATAAAAATATGGAGTTATAAATATAAGCTATTTATTAAAACGAGATTTTAGAAATTATTATTTTTATTATTTACAATTCACAAATTTAAAATGTAAAACTATTATTTTTTATTTTAGAAATACAATGCTCAAATTTAAAATACAAAATATTATTTTTATTTTAGAAATACAAAAATATTTAGCAATATTTAAATTTATTATTATTTAATAGAGATTATTTAATAGAGAAAATTTTAATGGCAGTTTTTCTATATATATTATATTTTATTAATTATTTATCGAATTTTACTTGGCAGAATTTCTAACTGGTTTTTTAAAAATCTAAATTATCTTTTTTTATTACATCTCTGACAACAAAAATTTCGTAAAGTTATTTTTCGGAATAACTTTTAAAATAAATGAAAAATAATTAAAACTCAATTATTTATGAGAATAACTCTTTTTTAATTAATTGGATATTTAGTTATAACTGTTTTAAAAACTTTTGATTTTAAATATTTTTATTATTTGAGATTATTTACAAAAATTAATTATTCAAAAATTTAAAGAATGAGCTTGTCCTTCACAGATATCATAGTTGAATTCTTCAATGAAAAAGATCTTCGTTTTCCAATTTTGAAGTAAACTATAACTATTTTATTCTATTTTGAACTCGGAATTTTGAATGACATTTTTTGCAGCAAAATTTACATAATAATTTAACTAAATATTTAAATTTTTTTTCAATTACATGCACCAAATATAGATTTTATTTAAATTTCTTTTGAAACTTTTGTGAAGAAAAACTCCTTTCTAAACATTTCACTTAGTCAATATGAACCAAAATATAAAATTTCAAACTAAAATAAAAATAATTCAGTTTATTTCATTAAAATATGGTTCTATTATTATAGTAGTGTTTCGGAACCTCATCCTTATGCGTTCAAAGATGTGGCGACATAGAGGTATTGTTTATATTGATATGGCGTGGAGTGGTGACTGTAGGTGTTAATAAATAGAGATAATATATTTCAAGTGTATGTACATTAAATTGAACAAATTAAAATCTTCTTCTTCTTTTTGACCTTAACCGTTGGGCCTTGGGTACACCTAATTATAAACAAGCCTTCGCCACATCTCTCTATTTGTAGCTTCTTTTCTCAGACATTCCATACTCAATCCACTCTATTCTTTTAAATCGTCTATCAATTGCGTCTTTGGTCTTCCCATTGGTATTTCTCCTTCCACTCTTCCCTCAATCATAACCTTTGCTAGTGCTTGTTTTCTTATTTGATGTCCGTAGAATTTCAGCTTCCTTCTCTTGAATTTCAGGAAGCTGAAATTCTACGGACATCAAATAAGAAAACAAGCTCTAGTAAAGATTATGATTGAGGGAAAAAAACGAATATAAAAGACTAACATAAAATACAGTGTTACTAAGGATAAATATAAAATATTTTCACTCCCCAGCAAAAACACAATTTTTCATACAGTCTCCTGCGTATATGTCTTACTCATTATAGACAAAAATCATGTCAGGAGGGTACTTTACGAAGAGGATTTAGGATCGGCAGTCAAATTCTTTTTAACAGTAATTATAATAATATAAATTAGGGATTTGACTGCTTCTAACTGTTTTGATAATTATGGCGTAGTATATATCAAACCTTCGAATAATCTGGAATTACTATTGGAAAGACCTTAGTTGACTTAGAATAAGACTGATTTTCTTGCTGGATCGGTCATTAAAGTGTCGGAGCACTGCACCAAAGCGTAATAACATTGCCTATACTCAATCACTGTGCAAATCCGCTGACAATGTTGACACCATGAACTGGCGTTCCTTCAGTCGAGACATGAATCTGTTTGAAAATGTCTGGTTAGTTGTAAAGCAGAAGATTGGCTCATATAAACCAACATCAAAACAAGACTTTTTTGAAACAGTACAGCAAATTCGAAGAATGGATCCTGAAGGTCGGAAAACAGTTGTTACTTGTATTTTACATAATAAATCTGGGGTTTAGTTAATTATTATGGTTTCGTCCGAATTTATTTAATAAACCAAGAATTAAATGATAAAACCATAATAATAATTGATAACATAAAAATTTCGTGCTGAAATCGAATCTACGGAACGAAGATTAATATTGAAAAAAAGCATCTAGTTCATAAATGATTAAGTAATTAATGAGAAGTAAAAGAAGACGAAAAATCTTTAAATTAAATATAATCGATAAAACCGAAATAATAAATAAAAGACGTCTACTGACCTACCATAAAAAATGGTTATACCATGACATATACAGGCTTTGTTAGGATTTGGCGAATTTAAAAAGTTTTGAATATTTGAAAATTAAAAATATCTAAAATATTTAAAATCAGAATTTTATTAAGAAGAATTTTGATAATTAAAACATATTTTCTAAATAATTTTAAAGTTGAAATTTTTAAAAATAATTTATTAAGATTGAAATGAATTTTATACGATAAAATATTTTCTAAATAATTTTAAAAATAATATTTTTGTATTATTAACTCTATAGTACACTTACGTATGACATTCACAGATAAAAACATATTATTTCCTCTATTTTTATATCTATGTTCATATATATTTATATTTAGTGTATTGATACCCTCTTTCTTTCTCAGTTCCCATAGGGATGTCTTACTATAAGCGACCACCTCCTGTGGGGTGTTTTTAAGAGGAGGATAATTTATTCTTATTATATTAAAATTCAATTATTAATTATGAAATAAGGACATTATTTAACTCGTCGTATTAAGAATCGTTTATAGCGATATTGATTATCCGATATTGCTATCGACAATCACATTTAAAAAAAAATAAAA
Source organism: Girardia tigrina (assembly GCA_001938485.1). Lineage (NCBI taxonomy): Eukaryota > Metazoa > Platyhelminthes > Tricladida > Dugesiidae > Girardia > Girardia tigrina. The sequence goes on along the minus strand of MQRK01237140.1, from coordinate 15,744 downwards.
ATTAAATTGTGGTTTAGAGACATATGAAAAAGAATTTTCGTGCTCATTTCTTATTCACGTCGATTTTCTTTTAATCCATCATCGCCGATATATTTTAGTGTTCTCTCGATTATCCAGTACTAATCCATTTCCAACATCTCATATACTCGATATTGGGTTCAAGATCTCATCTCATCACGATAAACTGATCAGATTCACTGCTGCAGCGATCTTTCCTCAGACTAGAGATTCCTGTGTCGATCATAAAGACTATACCAAATGTTATTGTAAGTGTATTAACATTATTTACACAATCTATTCTTGCCTTCACTGATCTGAGACCCATTCATTGTTTCTCGCGTGTGTTGGATATCCACTTTGAGTTTTGTGTTTGTTAATTTAATAATTAAAGCAATTTAACTTAAATTTCTTTTTCTTTCTCATTTATCACCGATCCTCTAACTTTCTTCGTACAACGTGATTTGGCCTAAGATAATAAATTATACTGTTTGTAACGTGTAAAAGAGTATTACTTTTCCATTGCACCACATTGGAGGAAGTTTCATTTATTATGATGGACTGCTTATTCGCTACTTGAAATTTGGAGACCAATTATCCATTTGTTATGTGTTACTTTGTATCATATTTATTTAACAATTAGAAGCTATGTTTATCTAGATTATTTTAAACATTGAATATTATTCTAGGATAAGAATTTGCGTTACTTCACCTTCCAAGGAAATAATAACTTTGAAGAAGATTACAAATTGCGACAAATTGATCCAGCTTTATCTTTTCAACTCGAAATAGAAAGACTTCGCAACTACTATTTGGAAAGACTACCGGTTATTAACAGACGTATGTATGTCTATTTAGGGAAACTAAAAGTAAAATTTTCATTTATAAATATTTAAAACGTATTGTTGTTAGAATACTAATATTATTGTATATTATAATAATGTATTTTATATTGCATAGTCGATGACTGTCACAACGAAATCCGAATATCGAATGTTCGTTAGGTGTATCATTAATCATAATGAGATTGATAATTCCACCACAAACGTCGAAAACATGGCGAGAGAAGCTGAAAAAAGTCTTTTAGAAGCCATGGATGTGCTTGATATTGCTTGGATTGATGGACGAACCATTCTTACTTCTGAAAATCACATATATTTTTATTTCCATTCAATTTTGTGTATATCTAAAATAGAAGAACTAGAATCAGTGGTCAGAACGATTGTTTTGAAATATGGTCGTCGTTTATGGAGTCTACGGATTACACAGGTAATATTATTATGAATGATACTTGAAGAATGAAAACTGTACATACCATTTCTAGAAATTTAAAAAGTTTTTTCGAATTTTTTTGTTTTAATATTTATTTTTAAAGCTGTAGTTTAAACTTAAAAAATATTTATTCATGTCATTCGAAAATCAAGAGTCTCAGCGAAAAATTTGAATGATGTAAGTTAGTTGTTTGTATGCTGTTTAGATTGGTGACTCCCTTGCCGAGATGGGATTGATATGATATTGATTAATTATTTATGTAAGTAGCGTTTATGCCAATTTCATTATCACTAGAATCAAGATTCATAATTTAACACCAAAATTTTATTAATGACAACAATTCACATATTTAAACGAATTTCTTGTTAATTCAATTATTTCGCCAAAATCCATCTATTAATTTTTTCTTCTTTTCTATTTGTATAATTTAATAAATTTTAAAACTTTAAATTAATAAATTTTTTTTTAAATTATAACTAAAAATTTTTATAAAATTTATCCTAAAACTAATTAATTTAAATTTACCATAAGCCTTTTATTTAAAAAATTATTTCTTGAAATATTATAAAATTTAATCCGTTATTCCATTCTTTTTATTAGCTTACTTTCTATATAGCAAATATTTAAATTACTTACTTTATATATATATATATGTATCCATGGAATTTAGAAACCTATTTTTGAAGGCTTTTTACGCAATCTATTTTCTTCAAACTTTGCACACTTACTCATTCTGCATGATAATAAATGGTTATGTAAAAATTTGATCGAAAAAAACTTTTTAAGATCCCGAAATGGAAAAAAATCGGGAAATTCGGAGTTCACGAACAATATTCATTGCAAGATATCTACTTATAAATTATAAGTAGTTTATATTAATTTTTAATGTGTTTTTTAATTAAAATTTTTTAAATTTTAAAATCTTTGTTGGCAAAGTAGAGTTCTGTCTGCATAAAGAATGCATATAAAAAATTAAATTTTGGATTTACTAGTTATTTAATTTAAAATTCTTATTTTAAAACTTTTATTGAAATTATTTTCAGTTGTTATAACTGTAAACATTTAAAATTTTTAAATAAGTATTTAATTTTTTATGGTTTTCTTTATTAAATCATTTTAAATTTTAATACATTTGTATTTATTTACTTTTTTTAAAACTTTCAAATTAAAAAATAATAAATTATTTTGGCGAAATGCAAATTTAAACTAACTCCTCATAATTTAAATCTAATGAGATTAATGTTTAAATACTAATTAGTTAAAAAAATTTATAGTTACAAATTTTAATTAATACTTTTTAGTAAAACGATTTATACTTATTGAATTTAATATAATTTAAAAACTAATGTTTATTTTGAATTTACTTAATGAATTTTTATCCAATAAAATTTTGAGAAATATTAAAAACTTTGCTGGTCAAGTCATGTGTTGCAACTTGTATAAAAAAGCTGGGGATAGCATTAAAAAAGCGAGAAGAGTTAGACAGTGTAGATATGATCCAAGAAAAGAATACACATTTTTTTGTCAGAAACGCATCGTAAAATAAAGAAAAATTTTCCTTGATGAATGTGGGTTTAATCTTGCCTTACAGAGATCACAGGCTCAATCAAAAGAAGGAAAGCGCGCAAATCTTGTAATGCCTACCGTAAGAGGTCGAAACCTTACTGATTGATTAAATTTTTATTTTAAGTGTATTCTAAAAAATTGTTACCGTTTTGGTTTTTGTAAATTATTAAAATGTGTACGTGTTTTCAATGATTTTTTTACAACTGTTTTGTTTTAAAATAATTTTCATTCTTTAAATTTTTTTTTAATTTCCGGAAAAACTTTTTAAATTTCTGGAAATGGTATGCAATGCAAATTAGTTTTATTTCAAATTATATTTTTCTATTACTTTTTAAAAAGATTTAATAATAAAATCTTTTTTAATCCTTTGGCTGCCAATTTCGGATGGAAACATCTGCCTTCGATTACCCTTGTCTATGGTCATTATTTGTCCATTTTTTATTTTAAATTGTAGACATTGATATTTTTTCTAAAAAAACTCTTTCGTGACAAATAAATTATTTTTTTCCTTGAGATTAGAAAACCATTCGATCATTTTCTAAAAATAATTCAACGAAACTGATTAGGTAACTGTGAGGAATGTTCTAAATTGTTTGTTGTTTTGCATGCTGTGTGTTGATTGGGATTGTGTCTCTCCTACCCAGATGGAGGATTGGTATCTTAATTGATTCCTAATATTCGAAAATAATTTTATTTGATTTTAAAGGACAAATATTTAAAATAGGTTTTAAATGTAATATTTAATTTTTTCATGAAATTTAAAACATTAATTGGTAAATCTTTTAAAATGTTTAGATTTGATTTTAACCAAGAAGAGTTCTGATAATTGATATGTATCATAAATATTTTCCCATTTGTTTTCATATATTAGGATAATCTTCAGATAAATATTAATCAAGAAATATGTCGAATAGTGAAAGTGGGTTGAATAATTGTTGTAGTGACAATTCTACTTGTAATATTAAGAAATGTTCAAAGAATCATATTGATGTTGTTAATAGTAACCAAAGGATTAAAATTCATTTCTAATTAGGAAATGTAAATTTATAAATCAAAAATGTAAATTTATTTGTTTAATCTTTTTTTACATGTTCATGTGTTCATTTATTTTTATAAAATCTTCTAGGCTGAATTAAAATTGTCTGTGACATTAAATTCTGACCATATTACTGTTATACCCATTCGATTATGGGTCCACAATGAAGGTGGAAAGAGTTTGGATATTAATATTTATAGGGAAGAATTTCAACACAATTTGGATCGTAAAATTCTTTTATCATGGTCACCTAACAAAATAGGCCGTTATCATGGTATACCGGTGGACTGCTTTTATTCAATTTAATGGTAATTTTTATTACATTGAATAAAATAGTATTTTAAGTAAATTTGTTCAGATTTAATAAAATCATTTTACTGATTAAATTATTGTTTTCAAATATAGAATTTGAAGGGTTGATTTAGAAACAGTATATATTAGTTTAGAATAAACTTTATTAATTCAAATAAAAATCATAAAATTTATATATTTTTTTCATAGAAATTCAATTTTCTTTATTCCTGTAACTTTAAAATCTCAAGTGTTGAAGATGAAGAATTCATTGAAGGATTTTTGAACCAATTCTTCATTTTTGAAGATTTTTTTTCGTCAAAAGTTGTTTGAATGCTTACTACAATTTTGGGTAAGTATAAGTGGTTAGATTGAGATGCATAGTCCAAATCGAACGTTGTCGTGCAAATGATAGACACTGGGGCTGTATTTTCTTTGCTGTTATGGTATAGTCAAAATTTAGAAAGTTGTTGTTCATCACTTCTTCTTTAGACCAGCAAACAATTAGCAATTCCAATTTGGATTTTGGGAAGTATTTTGATATTTCAACTCGATTAAACCATTGCACGCAACTTAGTCGGTATTTATACTTAATTAACTTATACTAATTATACTTAACTTTCATCACATGCAACAATGTGTTTAAGAAAAGGGTCAGTTTTCTTTCCAAGAATATCAGCCGGGTTGCGAATAGGCCTAAAGAAACACCAGATAAATCAAATCTGTCTGAAAAGTTAAGTACATTGTCAAACAGCTGATTGTATTAAACACTGACTGATTCATCCTATCAGTTCGAAAAATCATACAGAAATGGTAAAGAACAGCTTTAACATGTCCTCTTTTGACATTTATTGTTTCGGTAAGCAAGCATAACCATAAGTTTTCAATCGGTTACACTTGTAGTCTTTCCGTGCGATTTCATTATGATAAAACAACTTTGCTATGATTTCCTTTTAAGTCAGTAGATCCCTTTCAGAAGCATTAAATTTTTTTGGACAGTTTATGCTTCTGATACATACTCCTTGTTACCTACCTTCAAAGAAAAGACTCAATCATCATTATTGGGTTCATGATTAAAATCCAAAGTCAATTTTCGCAAACTTTATTTCTAATACAACTTTCATTATTCAAACAAATTTATGAGGAACAATATTTCAGTTACATAAACCAGATTTTAAAATTCTAAATAAAAAAAATAATATCGATGTATATATATATATATATATATATATATATATGTTATTTTATTCAGTATTGCATAAATCATATTTTGTTTTTGTTTTATTAATTTTTACAATGTTTATTAACTGAAATATAATTTTAGATCTTTAAAATAATTTTAATCGACATGTCCTGTAAAAATTCAATTCCTAAATAATTTTTTCTTTAATTTTAAAATATTCAATCATAAATTATTTTTAATAAGAATTTCCGTGAACAATTACCTCCAATCAAACATTATGATTTTTATTTTAGAATTTGATTTTAAAACATTCAATAAATTATTTTTTTAATAAAACTTTTCCGTTGACAATTAAAATCAATAAACATTATGATTTTTATTTTAAAAAAGTGTTACAAGATATATCAAAATCTTCTTTACAATATTCTTTTACTCCGAAACAGTTATTTTAATTGTGATTTTTTTAAAACCTATTTTTTTTATAAAAAGTTATTTCATTTTAATTAGTAAAAGATTATTTTAATTTATCTCAAATATAAATATGATTTTTAATTTAAAAATATCAAAAATTTACAGTTCACCATAAAGAACCCCTAACAATCCTATTTGGGATTAATTTGGCCCACAGGTGTATCACCTCGCGGACCTTTGAACTCACCCGATGAGGCTCGTATGTCGCGGAACTGCTTGACGGACTATGCGTCTCCGTTGTTAGCAGCGAGTGGGGCTAGAGAGTACCGCCGAGTCAGGACACCCGTCTAATCTCCATCGGCACCGCACTGAGACTGAATATTGAAGTCGACAAACACTCAACATAGTCCTGACATTATGAAATAACCCACCGGATTTGGATGGCGTTTACACGAATAAAAGAAGGCCACAATCTTGCCCACAGCACCAGCGAGAACGTACTATTGATTCTCTGTACTCGAACCAACAACTCGAGTCCAAATATCCACCATACGAAAACGCATCACATCGCATATATATTTTCATTGAAGAAAAACTCAAGTTTCTTTTTTTAAAATCGTTTTTATTTATATTCACAATCACAGCAATTCGAATTGTTAGTAATTGTAATTAGATTTAAACAAATCTTTATTGTTTTATCATTTTGTTTGATTTTTTTTTATTTTTTAATATTTACATTTTCGCATTCGTGATTTTTCTTTCAACGACATCTATATGTGCTATAATTCAACGTTTTTATTGTTTTATTTTTTAATAAGGTTTAAGATTCACTACAGGGATTTTTAAACTCATGCAACATTTACCGTTTTTAATTCTTTTTGTCGATTTCGTTGACCTTAAGTTTTAACATACTGGTAATACATACCGTAGATACTCGAGTATATCGCGAGATTTTTATGCTAATATTCTGACCAATTATTGAGGGGGTCGCGATATATTCGAGACATACAAAAATTTAGGTACATAAAACACCTGAAGAAATTGATGAACTGTTTGCTAGTGATGATTCTGATGTCGATTTTGAAGGATTTTAGGAAAGTATACTTTTATAATTTGATTGCTAATTTTAGGAAAAATAACTGATTTGAATTATTTTATTTTAAAGTATTTTNNATATATAGCTTGCATTGACTAGATCGTAAATAAACTTTTTGTTGCGTAAGAAAATGACCGTTAGCTGTTAAGACAATGTCCGCCATTTTGTGCTATTATACATATCTATAGTGAATCGGTCCGTTGTGTTGCACGGTCTTTGTTAATAGTTATTGTTCTTTGTTTGCATTTATGTATGTTATCGCTCAATAAATAAAAAAACGAAGTCAAACTGCTCACATTTTATTATTTATAACATTATTTTTGAATAAAAAA